>CM051380.1:12419914-12604914 GCA_028015245.1 Cardamine occulta | reverse complement strand
CTTACTCTTACTCAAAGCTTCCGCAACATACAGATCTAAAAATCCATCTTTCAAAATTCAAATTTCCCAGAAATTGCTGTTCATCATCTTCTCCAAAAGTTGTTTTTCGTTTAATCTGGAAATACATTCCTCTAACTTCCTGAAAACTCTGAGATTGATATATATTCATCCTAGACGAGTTTGTGAGGTTAGGGTGGTTTATTTCTGGAGGTTTAGGGTTTAAGGTTTAGGGTTTAGTGTTTAGGGTTTAGGGTTTATTTGTGAGGTTTAGGGTTTAAGGTTTAGGGTTTAGTGTTTAGGTTTTAAGGGTTAGGGTTTAGGGTTTAGGGGTTAGGGTTTAGGGTATGGATTTAAGGTTTAGGGTTTAAGTTTTAAGGTTTAGGGTTAAATGTTTAGGGTTTAGGACTTAGGGTATGGGATTTAGAGTTTTGGGCTTAGAGTTTAGGGTTTAAGGTTTAGGGCTGAGGGTTTAACGTGTACGATTTAGGGTTTAAGGTGTAGGGGTTAGGGTTTAGTGTTTAGGGTTTCAGGGTTAGGGTTTAGGATATGGGATTCAGGGTTTTATGTTTAGGGTTTAAAGTTTAGGGTTTAGGGTTTAGGAGTTAGGGTTTAGGGTTTAGGGTTTAGGGTTTAGGGTTTTGTTTTCAAATTTAAAGTTTAGGGTTTTGGGTTTAGGGTTTGATAAGATCTCCCTAGATCAACTCTGACTTAGGCTGTGTCGAAGTGATGATGTGATGAGGGTGGAGACGCGACGTTGAAAGTGGAGGTGCGGTGATGGTGATGTGCTCGGAAGGAGCCTGGGCGTGATTACTTGGAGAACAGGTTGGTGATTGTTATGGATAGATGTTTCGATGGTAAGATGATTGAGAACAGGTAGCAGAATTTCTTGATCACAAAGTGTTGAGAAATTCGGATTCAATGAAGATATTTCACGAATCAAAGTGAGGGAAGAAATCAAACTTTCAGTTTTTTTCATAAATTCTTCGCTGCCTAAGAATGATCACGCCACTAGGGTTTTATAACACAACCCTAGTTAAAACGCAGACCTAATTAATAAAAGGAAACATCATGTAGTTTTTTGTAAAATAAACAACAAGCAGTTTTTAATTTAAAACAGAAACAGCGAGGCGTCCCTTCCCACAGGAACCTAGTTGGTGCGCCTCTAAAATACTAAGTACAAAGTCACTGTGACTTGTACATTATTACCCACTAGCAATTACTCGACGTAGTGATTCATCTGCCTCATTAAAAACCATGCTGAGAAAACCCATTGGGATAAAACTCATCATGGGAAAAAGAGTACAGATTCCTCACCTAAGTTACTTAGTCATCATTACCGGGTGCAGTCTTCATAGTGGTGATGTTGAAGACTTGAATCATCGGTGGATTGAATGCTCCTTCGGCTATGAGTGAATGAGCTTCCTTGGCCATCTCTTTAGCTCTGGAACGAGTGATCCTCCCAACTATCTCTGGTTCTTCCTCAGCTCCAGGCTCCTCAGCTCCCTTGCTATCCATGATCATATCATCCCCTCCCTCTTGAAAAGGATTTGTCCTCAAATCTGTATCTGCAATATAGGGAAGCAAGTCAGACACGTTGAACGATGGAGATATGTTATACTTACCTTGGAGGTCAATCTGCTAAGCATTGTTGTTCATCCTCTTGATGACTTCAAGTGGTCCGTCAACCCATGGCATAAGCTTTCTCTTCCTCTCTTCGGGAATCTTTCCTTCAAGTAAATGAACCCACACCAAAGTCGCCTTCTTGAAGATCATCTCCTTTCTGCCCTTGTTTGCTTGTTTTTTTAATCTGCTTAGTCCTCTTCTCGATATTCTCCTTAGCCTTAGCGTGTATCTTCCTCACCTGTTCAGCTTTTTTCTTGCCATCTAAACTACATTTCACACTTAACGGCAAAGGGATCAAATCTAGCGGTGATTGTGGATTAAACCCATAAACAATTTCAAAAAGGGGAAAAGAGAGTTGCAGAATGCTTAAAGCGTGATTGTGAGGCAAACTCCCGTGTGGTAAGCACTCTTCCCATGACTTGATATTACTTTTTACCAGCGTACGAGAAGTGTAGACAATGTTCTGTTCACCACCTCTGTTTGACCGTCGGTCACGAGGATGACACGTCGTTGAAAATGTCAGCTTGGTTCCTAGTTTAACCCATAAGGTTCTCGAAGTGCCCTAGAAACTTGGTATCTCGGTCTGAGACTATCTCTTGAGGCATGCCATGTAGGCGTACTATTTCCACTGAAAAACAAGTTAGCTACAACAACAGCATCATCCGTCTTGTGACTAGCAATGAAGTGAGCCATCTTCTTTGAACCCGTCAACAACCACAAATATAGAATCTCTACCATTTCTGGTCCGAGGTAAGCCAAGTACAAAATCCATAGAAATATGAGTCCAAGGTTGAGAAGGGATAGGGAGAGGTGTATAAACCGTGAGGCTGCACCTTACTTTTTGCCATTTTACAAACAGCACACCTAGAACAAACCTTCTCGACGTCTGTCTTCATATTTGGCCAGTAGAAGTGATCTTGCGGTCCAGATAGGGTCTTTGCTACTCCAAAATGCCCAGCTAGTCCACCTCCATGAGCTTCTCTGACGAGCAGTTCCCTAATAGATCCGTGTGGGATGCCAGTCTCTTGTTGTAGAATAAATATCCTGCCTGTCTAAAATACTTTTCAAAAAGCAAACTTATGGCATTTGCCATAGTTCTCAACAAAATCAAGGTCAGTCTAAGTTACAGGTCTATGATATGTTCAAACCCATGTAATTTCGATGTTAAAGAAACAAGAGTGTACCTTGGGATAATGCATCTGCCTACATTATCCTTACCTTTCTTGTACTTAACAATGTATGGAAACATTTCAATGAACTCCATCCACTGTGCGGCCTCTTGTTGAGCTTCCTTTGTCCCTTGAGGTGCTTCAATGACTGCGTGGTCGATGTGAATAACGAACTCCTTAGGCCATAAGTAATGTTGCCGTACGAAGGGCTCGAACCAATGCGTATAACTCCTTGTCATAAGTGGGATAATTCAGCGTTGATCCTCCTAATTTCTCACACTGAAATATCGACTGGTTTCTTATCCTGCATAAGAACTGCTCCAATACCTAAGCAGGACGCATCCATTCCATCTCAAAGGTTTTCATAAAATCAGGAAGTACTAAAAGAGGGAATTGATAAGCTTCTCTTTAAGGGCTGTAAAAGCCTGCTCTTAGGCGTCTCCCACCAGAACCCCCGTCTTTCTTGATGACTTCGGTCAGGCGCAGCAATGGTGCTAAAATCTCTCCTAAACCGCCTATAAAAGCCTGCTAGTCCATGGAAGCTCCGACTTCTCCTACGTTCTTAGGGGCTGGCCATTCCTTGATTGCCTTTATTTTCTCCTCATCTACCTTCACACCATCTGCACTTACTACAAAGCCTAGGAAAACAACTTCATTAGTGCAGAAAGAACATTTAGAGCGATTAGCAAAAAGAGATTGAGAACGAAGAACATCTAGAACCCTGCGGATGTGTTCTAAATGCTCCTCCAAACCTTTGCTGTAGATGAGTATATCATCAAAGTAGACTACCACGAAGACTCCTATGAACTGTCTTAAGGCGTGATTCATTAAGCGCATGAAGGTGCTGGGGGCATTGGTGAGACCAAACGGCATGACTAACCATTCATACAGCCCCTGCTTGGTCTTGAAAGCAGTCTTCCACTCATCCCCTTCCTTCATTCTGATCTGGTGATACCCACTCTTTAAATCGATCTTGGAGAAGATTGTGGATCCACACAGCTCATCTAGCATATCGTCAAGTCTTGGAATAGGATGTCTATACTTCACGGTTATATTGTTGATTGCTCTGCAGTCTACACACATCCTCCATGTTCCATCTTTCTTAGGAACTAACAAAACTGGTACGGCGCATGGACTTAGGCTCTCTCGGATATGCCCTTTAATCATTAGCTCTTCTACTTCTTACAGGCTCCTTTGTCTCTACGGGGGATTTGTTACATGCTGGTCTGTTGAAGGTGCTGATCCTGGCACTAAATCTATCTGGTGCTCTATCCCACGGATTGGAGGTAGTCCTGGTGGTATCTCTTCTGGAAAAACATCCACGTATTCCTGCAAAATCTCATTCATAGCACTAGGTAGCTCCTGTGAAAGATTAGTACTAACAAGGGATTCCTTGTATATGAACATAAACGTAGTCATTTCAGGATCAAAGAGTTTAGAGAATTCACTGTGATTAATGTAGAGGCTGTTGGAAACTTGCTCTCTCTCCTGACGGTTCATATGGAGCTGATCCTGATAGATTTCACCTGGTGTGAGTGGGAGAAGAGTGACCTTGCGCCCCTTGAACACAAATGAATGCTTGTTGGTATAACCATCATGCATAACCCTTCTGTCAAACTGCCATGGTCTGCCTAATAAAACGTGACTAGACTTCATAGGAATCACATCACAGAGCAGTTCATCTTCATACTTCCCAATTGCTAGTTTGACTAACACTTGCTGCGAAACGGTCAAAGCTCCTTTGTTGTTCAACCACTGTAGCTGGTAGGGTCTGGGATGTGAAGTGGTCTTAAGATTGAGCTTCTTTACCATCTCTTCACTAGCAGCATTGGTGCAGCTACCTCCATCTACAATCAACGTCCAGACTTTGTCCTGAACTACACACCTAGTGTGGAAGAGATTCTCACGATGACCACTATCGTCGGGATGAACCTGAACACTCAAAGTCCTGCGTGCTACCAACATCTCTCCAATGGGTGCTGATTCTTACCTTCTTCTAGATCAAGATCAGTTTACGCTTTGAACTATCCTGCGGTACAATCTCTCCCCTTCCAGAAGCGAAACATTCTCTTATTGCGGACAGTCCGGGAGTAATGTCCCATGCCTTGACACTTGAAGCACCTAACCTGACTAGTAGCAGCTCCAGCCCTGGGTTTAAATTCGGTCTGAACCCCTTCTTTAACTGTCAGTGGCGCTGGCTTAGTGTCCTTGGTATAGATAGGTTTGTTGAGCTCTCTTGGCTTAGGGATGTTGGACGAGAAAGTGGGTCTTCCGATTTTTCTCTTAATTTGTGATTTAATCAGCTCTGCCTTATGTACCATCTCTTGTACATCCTCATAATTCTGCAGCTCCACTTTATCTTGAATCTCACGGTTTAGTCCCCCAAGGAACCGTGACGCCACCATATCCTCACTCTCATTCAAGTCAGCCCTGATCATTAGAGTTTCAAGTTCTTGATAGTAGTCTCTAACTGACTTGGTACCTTGGATGAGACGTCTCAGCTTGTTAAGAATTTCCCTCTGATAATGTGCTGGAACAAATCTCTTTCTCATCTGCACAATCAGCTGCTCCCAAGTAGTAACCGAAGGCTCTCTTTGCCTATGCCTAGACGTTCCTAACTGTTCCCACCACAAAAGTGCATAGCCACTGAATTCTGAAACTGCTATCTTCACCTTATTGAGCTCATAAGTGCCTTGTACCAGAAAGTTTGATTCCATCTTCCTTTCCCAATCTAAATAAACTTCTGGATCGTTGGTGCCATAGAAAGGTGGGTACTGAATCTTGATATGGTTCAGCTGCTGTCTCAAAGGATCAAAGTCTTGTCCATTGTTTCTGTGTCTGTCTCTCCTTGCTGTTCTCCTACTATGAGTAGAAGCTCCTTCTTCATCAGAGTATTGTACTTGGAGTTTCCCGTGAATGCTCTATGCCCAATAACATACTCTTCTCTGTCTTGCCGACTAGATGGATACCTCTCAGCCCCTAGAACCAGCTTGTCTCCTCTGATTGAACATGGTTTCTCTACCCCCAAGAGGTGATCTAACAGCTCTGGTTTTGTGTTTCTGAGAGGGTGATCCCACATGTGACTTCCCCTTGGCGAGGCGGATAGCTTCACTAGGACTAGGCGGTTCGGAAGTATCTGAATCTGTAGCACTAGCCTCTTTTCGGAGATCCTTAAGGCGCTGCTTTCGAACTGGGTGGTAAGCTGCTCTATTTGTTGGTTGAGTTGCGTTTTAACAGCCTCACTTGATACCTTGATTTGTTCAGCCATGGCTTTGTTAAGAGCTGCCATGGTTTCAGCTGAAAGCTCCATGGTACCTGAAACAAGTTACCAAAAGCTCGCAGTAACTGGTTCTAATAAAAATCAATAGATAATATCAAAATAATGCATAAACAAATTCCTAATCTAATTAGGTTTTGAGTGCAGCCACGAAATCCTATTCTAATTAGGGTTTGATGCAGCAACAGATCCTAAACTAACTAGGGACGAAAATCAAGGACAACTACAATGAATTCCTAATGCAACTAGGAATGACAATAGAACGAAATTGAAGCAAAAAACAGCAAGGAAAAACGCCTAGGGTATGCAAACAAAATTCTGAAACTAAAGCAATATGGAGATGGCGTTTTAGGGTTAGAGAAATTCTCAGCCTTTGGTTCAGAGTTGGCTCTGATACCACTTGATAAGATCTCCCTAGATCAACTCTGACTTAGGCTGTGTCGAAGTGATGATGTGATGAGGGTGGAGACGCGACGTTGAAAGTGGAGGTGCGGTGATGGTGATGTGCTCGGAAGGAGCCTGGGCGTGATTACTTGGAGAACAGGTTGGTGATTGTTATGGATAGATGTTTCGATGGTAAGATGATTGAGAACAGGTAGCAGAATTTCTTGATCACAAAGTGTTGAGAAATTCGGATTCAATGAAGATATTTCACGAATCAAAGTGAGGGAAGAAATCAAACTTTCAGTTTTTTTTTCATAAATTCTTCGCTGCCTAACAATGATCACGCCACTAGGGTTTTATAACACAACCCTAGTTAAAACGCAGACCTAATTAATAAAAGGAAACATCATGTAGTTTTTTGTAAAATAAACAACAAGCAGTTTTTAATTTAAAACAGAAACAGCGAGGCGTCCCTTCCCACAGGAACCTAGTTGGTGCGCCTCTAAAATACTAAGTACAAAGTCACTGTGACTTGTACATTATTACCCACTAGCAATGACTCCTAAATAACTCGACGTAGTGATTCATCTGCCTCATTAAAAACCATGCTGAGAAAACCCATTGGGATAAAACTCATCATGGGAAAAAGAGTACAGATTCCTCACCTAAGTTACTTAGTCATCATTACCGGGTGCAGTCTTCATAGTGGTGATGTTGAAGACTTGAATCATCGGTGGATTGAATGCTCCTTCGGCTATGAGTGAATGAGCTTCCTTGGCCATCTCTTTAGCTCTGGAACGAGTGATCCTCCCAACTATCTCTGGTTCTTCCTCAGCTCCAGGCTCCTCAGCTCCCTTGCTATCCATGATCATATCAGGGTTAGTGTTTAAGTTTGAAAATTTAAGATTTAGGGCATGGGATTTAGTGTTTAGGGTTTAGGGTTTAAGGTTTACGGTTTAGGTTTTAGAGTTTAGGGTATGGGATTTAGGGTTTTAGGCTTAGGGTTTTAGGCTTAGGGTTTTAGGCTTAGGGTTTAGGTGTTAGGGTTTAGGGTTGAAATTTTAGGGTTTAGGGTTTAAGTTTATTAATCAAGCAACAATTTCCCAATAAGGAATTCAGGCCCAAGAAGAGAAGAAATGACGCCCAAATTGTTTTCGTCTCCAACGGCTCTATTTTGAACTCTAACGGATCTATAACTATTCCCAACGGATAGTTTAGAGTCTGAACTTCAAGATACGCCTATTTGTTTTTGCGTTTAAGATGTCTATATATATGTAATTCATTGTAACACTTTACAACAATTGAGATAATAAAATCTCACAAGAGATAATAAAATCTCTAAGCCTTATTCTTATTCTCATTCTGGTTCTTTTTAATTCTGTTCTTATTCTGAAACTCTGAATTCTAACATGGTATCAGATCATGGATCCATAATCAAGCTCAATCTTCTGTTTTCATCATTCTCTTACTCTTACTCAAAGCTTCCGCAACATACAGAGCTAAAAATCCATCTTTCAAAATTCAAATTTCCCAGAAATTGCTGTTCATCATCTTCTCCAAAAGTTGTTTTTCGTTTAATCTGGAAATACATTCCTCTAACTTCCTGAAAACTCTGAGATTGATATATATTCATCCTAGACGAGTTTGTGAGGTTAGGGTGGTTTATTTCTGGAGGTTTAGGGTTTAAGGTTTAGGGTTTAGTGTTTAGGGTTTAGGGTTTATTTGTGAGGTTTAGGGTTTAAGGTTTAGGGTTTAGTGTTTAGGTTTTAAGGGTTAGGGTTTAGGGTTTAGGGGTTAGGGTTTAGGGTATGGATTTAAGGTTTAGGGTTTAGGGTTTAGGACTTAGGGTATGGGATTTAGAGTTTTTGGCTTAGGGTTTAGGATTTATGGTTTAGGGCTAAGGATTTAGCGTGTAAAGTTTAGGGTTTAAGGTGTAGGGGTTAGGGTTTAGTGTTTAGGGTTTCAGGGTTAGGGTTTAGGGTTTAGGATTTAGCATATAGGATTTATGGTTTTGGGCTTAAGGTTTAGGGTTTAGGGTTTAGGGTTTGGGTTTAGGGTTTAGGATTTAGGGTTTAGAATTTAAAGTTTAAGGATTAGGGTTTAGGGTTTAGGATATGGGATTCAGGGTTTTATGTTTAGGGTTTAAAGTTTAGGGTTTAGGGTTTAGGAGTTAGGGTTTAGGGTTTAGGGTTTAGGGTTTAGGGTTTTGTTTTCAAATTTAAAGTTTAGGGTTTTGGGTTTAGGGTTAGTGTTTAAGTTTGAAAATTTAAGATTTAGGGCATGGGATTTAGTGTTTAGGGTTTAGGGTTTAAGGTTTACGGTTTAGGTTTTAGAGTTTAGGGTATGGGATTTAGGGTTTTAGGCTTAGGGTTTTAGGCTTAGGGTTTTAGGCTTAGGGTTTAGGTGTTAGGGTTTAGGGTTGAAATTTTAGGGTTTAGGGTTTAAGTTTATTAATCAAGCAACAATTTCCCAATAAGGAATTCAGGCCCAAGAAGAGAAGAAATGACGCCCAAATTGTTTTCGTCTCCAACGACTCTATTTTGAACTCTAACGGATCTATAACTATTCCCAACGGATAGTTTAGAGTCTGAACTTCAAGATACGCCTATTTGTTTTTGCGTTTAAGATGTCTATATATATGTAATTCATTGTAACACTTTACAACAACTGAGATAATAAAATCTCACAAGAGATAATAAAATCTCTAAGCCTTATTCTTATTCTCATTCTGGTTCTTTTTAATTCTGTTCTTATTCTGAAACTCTGAATTCTAACATGGTATCAGAGCATTGATCCATAATCAAGCTCAATCTTCTGTTTTCATCATTCTCTTACTCTTACTCAAAGCTTCCATGCATACAGATCTAAAAATCCATCTTTCAAAATTCAAATTTCCCAGAAATTGCTGTTCATCATCTTCTCCAAAAGTTGTTTTTCGTTTAATCTGGAAATACATTCCTCTAACTTCCTGAAAACTCTGAGATTGATATATATTCATCCTAGACGAGTTTGTGAGGTTAGGGTGGTTTATTTCTGGAGGTTTAGAGTTTAAGGTTTAGGGTTTAGTGTTTAGGGTTTAGGGTTTATTTGTGAGGTTTAGGGTTTAAGGTTTAGGGTTTAGTGTTTAGGTTTTAAGGGTTAGGGTTTAGGGTTTAGGGGTTAGGGTTTAGGGTATGGATTTAAGGTTTAGGGTTTAAGTTTTAAGGTTTAGGGTTAAATGTTTAGGGTTTAGGACTTAGGGTATGGGATTTAGAGTTTTGGGCTTAGAGTTTAGGGTTTAAGGTTTAGGGCTGAGGGTTTACCGTGTACGATTTAGGGTTTAAGGTGTAGGGGTTAGGGTTTAGTGTTTAGGGTTTCAGGGTTAGGGTTTAGGGTTTAGGATTTAGGGTATAGGATTTATGGTTTTGGGCTTAAGGTTTAGGGTTTAGGGTTTAGGGTTTGGGTTTAGGATTTAGGATTTAGGGTTTAGAATTTAAAGGTTAAGGATTAGGGTTTAGGGTTTAAATTTTAGGGTTTAGGGTTTAGGATATGGGATTCAGGGTTTTATGTTTAGGGTTTAAAGTTTAGGGTTTAGGAGTTAGGGTTTAGGGTTTAGGGTTTAGGGTTTAGGGTTTAGGGTTTTGTTTTCAAATTTAAAGTTTAGGGTTTTGGGTTTAGGGTTAGTGTTTAAGTTTGAAAGTTTAAGATTTAGGGCATGGGATTTAGTGTTTAGGGTTTAGGGTTTAAGGTTTACGGTTTAGGTTTTAGAGTTTAGGGTATGGGATTTAGGGTTTTAGGCTTAGGGTTTTAGGCTTAGGGTTTTAGGCTTAGGGTTTAGGTGTTAGGGTTTAGGGTTGAAATTTTAGGGTTTAGGGTTTAAGTTTATTAATCAAGCAACAATTTCCCAATAAGGAATTCAGGCCCAAGAAGAGAAGAAATGACGCCCAAATTGTTTTCGTCTCCAACGGCTCTATTTTGAACTCTAACGGATCTATAACTATTCCCAACGGATAGTTTAGAGTCTGAACTTCAAGATACGCCTATTTGTTTTTGCGTTTAAGATGTCTATATATATGTAATTCATTGTAACACTTTACAACAACTGAGATAATAAAATCTCACAAGAGATAATAAAATCTCTAAGCCTTATTCTTATTCTCATTCTGGTTCTTTTTAATTCTGTTCTTATTCTGAAACTCTGAATTCTAACATGGTATCAGAGCATTGATCCATAATCAAGCTCAATCTTCTGTTTTCATCATTCTCTTACTCTTACTCAAAGCTTCCGCAACATACAGATCTAAAAATCCATCTTTCAAAATTCAAATTTCCCAGAAATTGCTGTTCATCATCTTCTCCAAAAGTTGTTTTTCGTTTAATCTGGAAATACATTCCTCTAACTTCCTGAAAACTCTGAGATTGATATATATTCATCCTAGACGAGTTTGTGAGGTTAGGGTGGTTAATTTCTGGAGGTTTAGGGTTTAAGGTTTAGGGTTTAGTGTTTAGTGTTTAGGGTTTATTTGTGAGGTTTAGGGTTTAAGGTTTAGGGTTTAGTGTTTAGGTTTTAAGGGTTAGGGTTTAGGGTTTAGGGGTTAGGGTTTAGGGTATGGATTTAAGGTTTAGGGTTTAAGTTTTAAGGTTTAGGGTTAAATGTTTAGGGTTTAGGACTTAGGGTATGGGATTTAGAGTTTTGGGCTTAGAGTTTAGGGTTTAAGGTTTAGGGCTAAGGGTTTACCGTGTATGATTTAGGGTTTAAGGTGTAGGGGTTAGGGTTTAGTGTTTAGGGTTTCAGGGTTAGGGTTTAGGGTTTAGGATTTAGGGTATAGGATTTATGGTTTTGGGCTTAAGGTTTAGGGTTTAAGGTTTAGGGTTTGGGTTTAGGGTTTAGGATTTAGGGTTTAGAATTTAAAGTTTAAGGATTAGGGTTTAGGGTTTAAATTTTAGGGTTTAGGGTTTAGGAATTGGGATTCAGGGTTTTATGTTTAGGGTTTAAAGTTTAGGGTTTAGGAGTTAGGGTTTAGGGTTTAGGGTTTAGGGTTTAGGGTTTTGTTTTCAAATTTAAAGTTTAGGGTTTTGGGTTTAGGGTTAGTGTTTAAGTTTGAAAGTATAAGATTTAGGGCATGGGATTTAGTGTTTAGGGTTTAGGGTTTAAGGTTTACGGTTTAGGTTTTAGAGTTTAGGGTATGGGATTTAGGGTTTTAGGCTTAGGGTTTTAGGCTTAGGGTTTAGGTGTTAGGGTTTAGGGTTTAAATTTTAGGGTTTAGGGTTTAAGTTTATTAATCAAGCAACAATTTCCCAATAAGGAATTCAGGCCCAAGAAGAGAAGAAATGACGCCCAAATTGTTTTCGTCTTCAACGACTCTATTTTGAACTCTAACGGATCTATAACTATTCCCAACGGATAGTTTAGAGTCTGAACTTCAAGATACGCCTATTTGTTTTTGCGTTTAAGATGTCTATATATATGTAATTCATTGTAACACTTTACAACAACTGAGATAATAAAATCTCACAAGAGATAATAAAATCTCTAAGCCTTATTCTTATTCTCATTCTGGTTCTTTTTAATTCTGTTCTTATTCTGAAACTCTGAATTCTAACATGGTATCAGAGCATTGATCCATAATCAAGCTCAATCTTCTGTTTTTATCATTCTCTTACTCTTACTCAAAGCTTCCGCAACATACAGATCTAAAAATCCATCTTTCAAAATTCAAATTTCCCAGAAATTGCTGTTCATCATCTTCTCCAAAAGTTGTTTTTCGTTTAATCTGGAAATACATTCCTCTAACTTCCTGAAAACTCTGAGATTGATATATATTCATCCTAGACGAGTTTGTGAGGTTAGGGTGGTTTATTTCTGGAGGTTTAGAGTTTAAGGTTTAGGGTTTAGTGTATTGAGAAAAGGCATTCCGTCCATCTCGCGGGTACTATTCATCCGGGTACTATTCATCCCGAGAGTCGAGATCACTATTCATCCCGAGAGTCTTCGTCTACAAGTTCTAGGAATATATTCCCGACCCGGGTTACTGTTCATCCCGAGGGTCGGGTTACTATTCATACCGCTCATGTTTTTCATTAAGGGTTTTCCCTTCTCCTATAAAAAGGGAAACCCCCCCATTTGTAACCCTAATCTGATTTTCAGCCCTTGGGGGGCTGTGCCTCCCAATCTCATTTCTTCTTTGTTCTTGCTTAATCTCTTATTCTCTTTAGTTAATCTCTTGGATAATCTCTCATATTCCGCAATAATCTCTTAATTTTACATGGTATCAGAGCTTCTACAATTCTGGTTACAAATCTTATTCTCTCATTCTTGAATCTCTGTTCTTGGCACAGCCCCCCCCTCCCATGTTCTTGAAATGAATCAATCATCTTCTCGGCTTAGCTCAATCAATCTGATGCTGTTCCTTACAAGCTCACAGAAGTTTCTGGTTCTAATCTAAGCTCACGGCAACATCCTCTCAATTTTCGGAGGTACTGTAGCACCTGGTTCTTGATCTTGTTCAGTTTTTGTTCTGGTTCAGCTAGAAGTGGCGTCTAGTTCTGGTTCTGGTTCTGGTTCAGGTACAGCTGGGTGTGGTCTTGTTCTGGCTCTGATGGAGGTTCTGGTTCTTCTTGTGATTTTCGGAGGTACTGTAGCAATTTTCGGAGGTACTGTAGCAACTGGTTCTGGTTCAGATTGTAGAAGCTGGTTCTGGAATAGGTCTGAAGCTGGTTCTGGTTGATTCTGGTTCTCACGGATTGCTCAGGTTCTGGTCTGGTCCTAGTTCAGGTTCAGGAGGTTATGGTTCTCACAGATTCTGGTTCTGAAAAGTCTGATTCTGGTTCTCACGGAAGCAAGGTTCAGCGTCTCACCAAGGTTCTTGTTAGATTCTGGTCTTGGCAGAAAAATTGGTTGTCTCCTCTCAGCAAAAGATCAAGGAGGCAAAGAAAGAAAAAAAAAAAAAAAAAAAAAACTCTAGGAGGTTGCTGAGGCAGAGGAGAAAACAGCTAAAGTTGATGTCACCAAGAAAGCTGACCCAAATGCAAGGAGAGTCAAGTGAGTCCCGAGATGGCTGACCGAAATGGCAGACCGGAAAGGCATGGCAGACCTTAGCATGTGGTTAGTGTGGTGATCCAAGCCAGCTTGTAAAGATGAGTTGTTGAGGGACCCCAACCAAGGGTTGAAAAAGGTTCGGGCCAGCTCAGTTTGCAAGTTGTTGAGGGACTTCATTTGTTGAGGAAAGTATGGAGTAGACAAGTCATAGAACAAGAAGCTGAAGGCTCTTGGCGAGGAGACATGGGCTTGGCGCTGAGGAGTGGTTCTGGTGCTGAGGAGTTCTTGGAGTTGGAAGAAAACCCATGGGGGGGACAGCTGGCTATAAGAAGAAGGGCTGGCTGATCTCCTCAGTTTCTGAGCGAAGAAGAGGAAGTTTCAAAGGGTCCATCAAGTAGAAGTTCTTGAAGGGGTCACTATTCTTCCACCCGGTTGTCATCTCTTTTTAGGGGTGATCATTCTAGACCGTGTGGCGATCCTTGATGGAGAAAACTATAAGAAGAGGGCGGATTGAATATCATATGTTCTGAGCAAAGAAGAAGGTTCATGACTTCCAAAACCAATGGAGTGTACCATTCAGACAGCTTCTGGGGAATTGATCATAACTTTCAAACTGTGAACCCAAACGTTGATCCGTTTATTCCTGGTTCTTCGTATGGCTGTTGGTGATGTCTCCACAAAGTTTCAGAATTTTCTGGGTTGATTTACTATTTTTCCAACCCGCTGCATCAAGACAGCTATGCTAAATCCGGAAAATGGTCCAAGAAGTGAAAGGTGTTATGGTGAGGAAATGGCGGTCCTTGTTGCTAACTCCGAACTGGCTAGTACCAAACGAAAGCTTGACCAAAATGGCAAGTTGGAAAGGCAGTCCAGGAGGTGGTGGTTTCATTGGCGCAATCAAGCTTCACGCTCTTCCCTTCGCGAGATTAGCTCTTCTTATACTCGGGCTAGTCTTAAGGGGGAGTGTTTGATAGATGTCGTGGAGCTCCTCAAGAAGACTTAGGCTCAGCGGTCTTCCTTGTCAAGTTTGGTTCTTCCCATACTCGAACCAATCTTGAGGGGGAGTGTTGAAACTCAGACCGAAAGGATCGAGAGGCGTAGCACCGAGGAAGCTGCGGAAGGGTGAACCAAGCAGTCTGGGGCTGACCGGGTAAAGTGATACGAAGGCTACTCATAGAGGTAGACCGGGAAACACATACGAAGGCAGCACTTGTAATGTTCTGGGAAACCGAAGGTGAAACCAATAAGTGGTGATCCGAGAAGCAGCAGGAAGTGGCGCCAACGGATAGAGGAAAAACGGATCAGGCCAAATCATTAAGAAGAAGGCCAAGAAGACCAGAACAAAGGTGATTTTCCACAGGCCAAATGTTGAAATGAAGATTCAAAGTGAAGACCAGGATCTGGATCGATCGATCCAAGGCCTAAGACATTGAATAAGGTTGCTATCACAAGCGATCAGAACAAAGGCTAAGAAGAAAACATCAAGGAGTGAGTAATGGAACAGCAAGGAGCTCAACAAAGTCCAAGCAACACGACATGACCAGCAGACCGACTCACCACAAGGGACAGCCCTCTAAACTCTTGATATCATTGAATTCATGTCTCTTATTTGTTATCCTCAATTTTATCTTAACTTCTAAACCCCACGGCCAATGCTTTACAATTTTGTATCTCATGATGAAGGTACAAAGGAGTAAGTGCCGTGACTATTCTCAAAGAAGTTCAGAGACAAAGAAAAGGATCACTTGAGAAGAAATGAAGTATTTCTGAGTTGTGGTTGGTTCAGCGAAGAGTGGTTTGTCTGGTGAAATGAAAAGTGTTACTAGCTTTGATTCACTCTGAGAAGTAGTCCCCAAAACCATTGGTTGTTGGGTTGTGAACAAGGCTAGAACTGTGGTTACAAGCTTGATCATTTGGGTACATTGATGCATGATCAAGCTTGAGGGCGAGTATCTCAGCAAACCAAGGAAGGCGTGTGTGTTTATAAAGGCATGTGTTTATGATGTGTGGTCAAGACGACAAGGCATGATGAGTTTGGGAAGGTTCTGATCAAAGCAATTCAGGCTGAAACCAAGCAATCTGAGGATGCGTTTGGGAAGGTTCTGATCGAAGCTATTCAAGGCAGTAACCGAGCACTCTGAGGCATACCTTATGGAGAAACGATGGCTACCTTAAAAGAGGAGACTGGGAAACGCATATGAGTTGCTTATGGATGAATGCTGAAGCTCAACCAAAGAAATCTCCACTCGAAGCTGGTTACAAAGCTAAACAAATGGAGGAAAGAAAGAATGCCAAGTCATGGGACCAGCTATATGAGGCACATGAAGAAAGCATCAACACCGCCGAAACTATATCCTTGAAGAGGAACTGAAAAGCAAGCGGAAGCAAGAGACAAGACAAGAAGCGGAAGCAAGAAACCGGACAAGAAGAAGCCTAGGAAAGCCACGCATGGCTCAAAGCTATCTTTGAAGTTCAAGGTACTTGAAGTCTTCACGCTACTCTCTCATCCTTGATCATATCCCCTACTCGTAGACGTTATGCTCTTTTCCTCATCATAGACTTTTTCCCACGTGGTTTTTTCTATGATGAGGTTTTTACCGAGGTAACGCCTACGTAGGTCCAAGCTTAGTCTTTGTTCACCAACGACTAAGCTTGAGGGGGAGTATTGAGAAAAGGCATTCCGTCCATCTCGTGGGTACTATTCATCCGGGTACTATTCATCCCGAGAGTTGAGATCACTATTCATCCCGAGAGTCTTCGTCTACAAGTTCTAGGAATATATTCCCGACCCGGGTTACTGTTCATCCCGAGGGTCGGGTTACTATTCATACCGCTCATGTTTTTCATTAAGGGTTTCCCCTTCTCCTATAAAAAAGGAAACCCCCCCCCCCATTTGTAACCCTAATCTGATTTCTTCTCAAGTGATCCTTTTCTTTGTCTCTGAACTTCTTTGAGAATAGTCACGGCACTTACTCCTTTGTACCTTCATCATAAGTTTAGAGGGCTGTCCCTTGTGGTGAGTCGGTCTGCTGGTCATGTCGTGTTGCTTGGACTTTGTTGAGCTCCTTGCTGTTCCATTACTCACTCCTTGATGTTTTCTTCTTAGCCTTTGTTCTGATCGCTTGTGATAGCAACCTTAGTCAATGTCTTAGGCCTTGGATCGATCGATCCAGATCCTGGTCTTCACTTTGAATCTTCATTTCAACATTTGGCCTGTGGAAAATCACCTTTGTTCTGGTCTTCTTGGCCTTCTTCTTAATGATTTGGCCTGATCCGTTTTTCCTCTATCCGTTGGCGCCACTTCCTGCTGCTTCTCGGATCACCACTCATTGGTTTCACCTTCGGTTTCCCAAAACATTACAAGTGCTGCCTTCGTATGTGTTTCCCGGTTTACCTCTATGAGTAGCCTTCGTATCACTTTACCCAGCCAATTGCTTTGGTTCACCCTTCCATGACTTCCTCGGTGCTACGCCTCTCGATCCTTTCGGTCTGAGTTTCAACATAGTGTTTAGGGTTTAGGGTTTATTTGTGAGGTTTAGGGTTTAAGGTTTAGGGTTTAGTGTTTAGGTTTTAAGGGTTAGGGTTTAGGGTTTAGGGGTTAGGGTTTAGGGTTTACGGTATGGATTTAAGGTTTAGGGTTTAAGTTTTAAGGTTTAGGGTTAAATATTTGGGGTTTAGGACTTGGGTATGGGATTTAGAGTTTTGGGCTTAGAGTTTAGGGTTTAAGGTTTAGGGTGAGGGTTTACTGTGTTTGGAGTTTAAGGTGTGGGGTTAGGGTTTAGTGTTTAGGGTTTCAGGGTTAGGGTTTAGGGTTTAGGATTTAGGGTATAGGATTTATGGTTTTGGGCTTAAGGTTTAGGGTTTAGGGTTTAGGGTTTGGGTTTAGGATTTAGGATTTAGGGTTTAGAATTTAAAGGTTAAGGATTAGGGTTTAGGGTTTAAATTTTAGGGTTTAGGGTTTAGGATATGGGATTCAGGGTTTTATGTTTAGGGTTTAAAGTTTAGGGTTTAGGAGTTAGGGTTTAGGGTTTAGGGTTTAGGGTTTAGGGTTTTGTTTTCAAATTTAAAGTTTAGGGTTTTGGGTTTAGGGTTTTGGGTTTAGGGTTAGTGTTTAAGTTTGAAAGTTTAAGATTTAGGGCATGGGATTTAGTGTTTAGGGTTTAGGGTTTAAGGTTTACGGTTTAGGTTTTAGAGTTTAGGGTATGGGATTTAGGGTTTTAGGCTTAGGGTTTTAGGCTTAGGGTTTAGGTGTTAGGGTTTAGGGTTGAAATTTTAGGGTTTAGGGTTTAAGTTTATTAATCAAGCAACAATTTCCCAATAAGGAATTCAGGCCCAAGAAGAGAAGAAATGACGCCCAAATTGTTTTCGTCTCCAACGGCTCTATTTTGAAATCTAACGGATCTATAACTATTCCCAACGGATAGTTTAGAGTCCGAACTTCAAGATACGCCTATTTGTTTTTGCGTTTAAGATGTCTATATATATGTAATCCATTGTAACACTTTACAACAACTGAGATAATAAAATCTCACAAGAGATAATAAAATCTCTAAGCCTTATTCTTATTCTCATTCTGGTTCTTTTTAATTCTGTTCTTATTCTGAAACTCTGAATTCTAACATGGTATCAGAGCATTGATCCATAATCAAGCTCAATTTTCTGTTTTCATCATTCTCTTACTCTTACTCAAAGCTTCCGCAACATACAGATCTAAAAATCCTACTTTCAAAATTCAAATTTCCCAGAAATTGCTGTTCATCATCCTCTCCAAAAGTTGTTTTTCGTTTAATCTGGAAATACATTCCTCTAACTTCCTGAAAACTCTGAGATTGATATATATTCATCCTAGACGAGTTTGTGAGGTTAGGGTGGTTTATTTCTGGAAATATCTCGAAAAACTCACTCCGAAACTCAGCTCTGCGTTTTGGTCTTGAAATAAGTCATTCTAGCTTCCTAAAACTCTGAGATTGAAATTTATTCATCCTAGACGAGTTTTGTGAAGAAAGATTGATTTAAATCTCAATGGCAGAGACAAGGCCAACTGCAATTCGAGTCACTCTAAAGGGAGAAAATTATCTTCTATGGTCACGAGCCACAAAAACAAACATATATGGTCGTGGCCTATGGAGTCAAATTGAACCAGCTAAAGGAAAGAAGATTCAAGAAGGAGATGAAGAAGTTCTGGAAAAATGGATGCGAAAGGATCAATTGATGCTCAGCCTAATCCACACCTCCCTAAGTGATCAAATCTTTGAATCTTACTCATATTGTGAGACAGCTCAAGAACTTTGGGAAACTCTCAAGAAAGTGTATGGAGACATCACCAACCTTTTAAGAGTCTTTGAAGTCAAGAAAGAGCTCAATAGTCTCACTCAAGAAGATCAAGATTTTGCCAAGCATTTTGGTAAATATAGGTCCTTACTTGCTGAAATGGATATGCTAAGGCCAAGCACAAAAGACCTCAAGGTTATTGAGGAAAGAAAAGAGCAAGATAGAGTGTTTGGACTGCTTCAAACTCTCCACCCAAGATTCAATGACCTAGTCAAGCACATCTTGAGGGAGGAGAAGCTACCAAGCCTTGAGAATGTCTGCTCTCAAATCCAAAAGGAGCAAGGCTCCTTAGATCTCTTCAGCAAAGGAGAGTTGCCAACGGCAAACAAAGGGTTTTACAAACCCCCATTCAGTTCCAACAAGAAAGGAACAACAAAGCAATGTGAACATTGCAAGAAACTTGGCAGATTCAACCAAGGGAGAGGACACACCAAGGAGGAATGCTTCATCCTCCATCCGCATCTCAAAGCCAACTACAGAGCAAGGCAACAAGAAAATGAAGCAAATGCTTCAACTTATGCGCCAACAGCTCAACCAAAGGAACCACTCGGTCAGAATCCAAGTGCTTTATCAAATGCTCAAACCGGCCATTCTAACCAAGCTCTTACATCAGAGAACAATGGCATGATCACCATGAGCAGAGGAGACTTAGAGGCAATGATCAAGACTATGCAAATTTGCAAGGAGTCCGGTATCACATTTCTAGCCTCTAAACCTTCTAAAACTCTTTTAGTAGATTCAGGAGCTTCTCACCATATGATTAAAGATCCTAATCTACTAAATAATATTCAAAATACCTCTGGTCATGTTGAAATTGCTAATGGAGTTAGAGTGCCAATTAAAGGCATAGGAAATTTAAATCTCTTTGGAAATGAATCAAGTGCCTTTTACATGCCTACATTTAGCAATAATTTGGTCTCTGTAAAACGAGTCACTAATGATCTTAATGCTTATGCTATATTTGGACCTAACAGCTTTCATTTTCAGGATATCAAAACTGGTGAAGTTTTAGGCAAGGGAAACACTAAGGGGGAGTTGTATACTCTTGAAGATCTCAAGAAGAATTCAAGAGACTCCAACTCTACTAATTTACCTTTTATTAATTCCTGTCATGTAGCTAGTACTTCAAATGATCTATGGCATGCTAGATTAGGCCATCCTCATTCTAGAGCTTTAAATTTAATTCTGCCAAATGTAGTCTTTGATAATTCTAAGTGTGAATCATGTATTTTGGGAAAACATTGTAGAAGTGTTTTCCAAAACTCCTTATCAATATATGAGAATTGCTTTGACTTAGTTCACTCAGATGTTTGGACCTCACCTTGCCTATCTAGAGATAATTTAAAATACTTTGTGACATTCATTGATGAAAAATCGAAATATACATGGGTCACATTGTTGCCATCTAAAGATAGAGTATTTGAGGCATTTGTTAATTTTCAAACATATGTGACTAATCATTTCAATGCTAAAATTAAGGTACTAAGATCGGATCATGGAGGGGAATACACAAGCAACACTTTCAAAGCTCATTTGGCAAAACATGGCATTCTTCATCAAACAAGCTGTCCTTATATTCCACAACAGAATGGAGTGGCTGAAAGGAAGAATAGGCATTTGATGGAAGTAGCAAGATCAATGATGTTCCACAAAAATATGCCAAGGAGATTTTGGGGAGATGTTGTCATGACCGCATGCTACCTAATCAATAGAATCCCAACAAAAGTCTTAGATGACTTATCACCATTTGAGGTATTAAACAAAACTAAACCAAATATTAATCACTTACGTGTGTTTGGTAGTGTTTGTTTTGTTTTAGTGCCTAGGGATCAAAGGGATAAGCTAGAGGCTAAAAGCACGAGATGTGTGTTCATTGGATACTCCACTACTCAAAAAGGGTATAGATGCTATGATTCAAGCACCAAACGCATCATGACTTCTAGAGATGTGAAATTCTTAGAAGATCAAAGTTACTTTGAGCAATCAAGTTGGGAGAGTGTGAAAGACTTGGCTGACTCTACAGCAGACCGAGCAGCCTCTCTTCAACAAATTTTGAGTCACGTGGGTCTTCCTCAAATGAATGAAGCCCAAACAGCCCCTGCAAACAATCAAGATGACCAGATTCAAGAAGAAGGGGTAAATGTTCAAAATGAGCAAGAGAATGATGAAGAAGTAGATGAACAAGGGGGAGTTAATCAAGAAACTCCACCAGAAGCTGATACTCAAGAAGAAGAAGCACCAGCACCAACCTTGAGGAGAAGCACACGCCAAAGGTTTGGTCCGGACCATTGGAAACAAACGAGGGTCTATTATAATCATCAAGCTGTGGCTCACCCTATACAAGATCAATGTTCTCTTGCCCTCTTGCCATCAGACTATCAAGCTTTCCTTGGAAAGATAGAACAGCATTACATCCCAAAGACCTATGAAGAAGCTAAAGAACTCAAGGTTTGAGTAGATGCTGTAGATTCAGAGAAAGAAGCAATGGATATAAATCACACTTGGGATGTGAGTGATCTACCTCCAGGAAAAAGGGCTGTGACATCTAGATGGATATTCACCATTAAGTACCACAGCAATGGAGAAATTGAAAGGTATAAAGCTCGCTTGGTTGCAAGAGGATTTACTCAAACTTATGGAGAAGACTATACCGACACCTTTGCTCCAGTGGCTAAGCTCCATACAGTCAGAGTTCTCCTATCATTGGCAACCAACCTATCTTGGGAATTATGGCAAATGGATGTCAAAAACGCATTCCTCCAAGGAGAGCTTGAAGAAGAAGTCTACATGAAGCCTCCACCAGGTCTTGAAAGCTCAATTCCTCAAGGCAAAGTTCTCAAACTCAGAAAAGCCATTTATGGATTAAAGCAATCTCCAAGAGCCTGGTACCACAAGCTAAGTTTCACATTGACAGCCAAAGGATTCAGAAGATCAGAGGCTGATCACACCTTGTTTACTTATCAAAGTGCTCAAGGAATCATTTTCGGCAATGATCAAGCAGGTATTCAAGAAACCAAACTTTTCCTTAAATCTGTATTTGATATAAAAGATCTAGGTGAACTTAAATATTTTCTAGGAATAGAGATATGCCGTTCTCCGGAAGGCTTGTTTCTATCCCAAAGAAAATATTCAATTGATTTGCTTAAAGAAACAGAAAAAATAGGTTCTAAACCAGCCAAGACACCACTTGAAGATGGCTACAAGGTCAGGAGAAAGGGGGAGAATGGACAAAAAGATCCACTTGATAAACCATTTGAAGATCCAGCTCAATACCGGCGGCTTGTAGGTAAGTTAATTTACTTGACCATTACAAGACCTGACCTATGTTTTGCTGTGAATCAGGTGAGCCAACACATGAAAGAGCCCTTGGTGCACCACTGGAATATGGTGGAAAGAATTTTGAGATACATCAAAGGATCACCAGGGCAAGGTGTTTGGATGGGAAAAAATGATAGCACTGAAATTGTGGGCTATTGTGATGCTGATTATGCTGGAGATACAATGGATAGAAAATCCACAACCGGCTACTGCACATTCATTGGAGAGAACTTAGTGACCTGGAAATCCAAGAAGCAAAAGGTCGTCTCATGCTCAAGTGCTGAAAGTGAGTATAGAGCAATGAAGAAGCTCACAAATGAGCTAGTATGGCTAAAGGCGCTTCTAAAGGATCTGGGAATTGAGAGCACAAGTCCCATTACCATGCATTGTGACAATCAAGCAGCAATTCACATTGCCACCAACTCAGTCTTCCATAAAAGAACCAAGCACATAGAAGTGGATTGCCACAAAGTCAGAGAGAAGATCATTGAAGGAGTAATCCTCCCATGCTACACAAGAAGCGAAGATCAGCTGGCTGACATATTCACCAAAGCCACAAGTCTCAAGATTTGCAACCACATTTACAGCAAGCTTGGACTAGTCGATCTCACTCATCCTTGATCATACTTCTCCATTTCAAGAGACACTACACTCTTTTCCTCACAAGGAGTTTTTCCCACCGGGTTTGTACTTGTGAGGTTTTTAATGAGGTAGTTGTGAGGATTTGTTTCTGGAAAATCAAACTGAGTCTCCACACTCACTCCGACTAAGTTTGAGGGGAAGTATTAATCAAGCAACAAATTCCCAATAAGGAATTCAGGCCCAAGAAGAGAATTCAGGCCCAAGAAGAGAAGAAATGACGCCCAAATTGTTTTCGTCTCCAACGGCTCTATTTTGAACTCTAACGGATCTATAACTATTCCCAACGGATAGTTTAGAGTCTAAACTTTAAGATACGCCTATTTGTTTTTGCGTTTAAGATGTCTATATATATGTAATTCATTGTAACACTTTACAACAACTGAGATAATAAAATCTCACAAGAGATAATAAAATCTCTAAGCCTTATTCTTATTCTCATTCTGGTTCTTTTTAATTCTGTTCTTATTCTGAAACTCTGAATTCTAACAAAGTTTGGGGTTTAGGGTATGGGACTCAGGGTTTTAGACTTACAGTTTAGAGTTTAGGATTTAGGGTTTAAGATTTAGGATTTAGTGTTTAGGGTTTTGGACTTAGGGTATAGGATTTAGGGTTTAGTGTTTAGGATTTGGGATTTAGGGTTTAGTGTTTAGGGTTTTGGATTTAGGGTTTAGGGTTTAGGGGTTAGGGTTTAGGGTTTAGGGTATGGATTTATGGTTTAGGGTTTATGTTTTAGGGTTTAGGGTTAAGTGTTTAGGGTTTAGGACTTAGGGTATGTAATTTAGAGTTTTGGGCTTAGAGTTTAGGGTTTAGGATTTAGGGTTTTAGGGTTAGGGTTTAGGGTTTAGGTTTTAGCGTTGAGGGTATAGGATTCAGGGTTTTAGGCTTAGGGTTTAGAGTTTAGGGTTTAGGGTTTAGGAGTTAGGGTTTAGGGTTTAGGGTAAGGGATTTAGGGTTTAGGTTAAGGTTTTGGTTTCGAATTTAAAGTTTAGGGTTTAAGGTTTAGTGTTTAGGATTTAGGTTTAGGGTTTATGTTTGAAGGTTTGGAATTTAGAGCATGGGATTTAGTGTTTAAGGTTTAGGGTTTAAAGTTTACAGTTTACGGTTTTGGTTTTAGAGTTTAAAGTATAGGATTTAAGGTTTTAGGCTTACGGTTTAGGGTTTAGGTTTTAGTGTTTAGGGTATGGGATTCTGGGTTTTAGGCTTAGGGTTTAGAGTTTAGGGTTTAGGGTTTAGGAGTTAGGGTTTAGGGTTTAGGGTAAGGGATTTAGGGTTTAGGGTTTTGGGTTTTGGTTTCGAATTTAAAGTTTAGGGTTTAAGGTTTAGTGTTTAGGGTTTAGGTTTAGGGTTTAAGTTTGAAGGTTTGGAATTTAGAGCATGGGATTTAGTGTTTAAGGTTTAGGGTTTAAAGTTTACAGTTTACGGTTTTGGTTTTAGAGTTTAAAGTATAGGATTTAAGGTTTTAGGCTTAGGGTTTAGGGTTTAGGTTTTAGTGTTTAGGGTATGGGATTCTGGGTTTTAGGCTTAGGGTTTAGAGTTTAGGGTTTAGGGTTTAGGAGTTAGGGTTTAGGGTTTAGGGTAAGGGATTTAGGGTTTTGGGTTTTGGGTTTTGGGTTTTGGGTTTTGGTTTCGAATTTAAAGTTTAGGGTTTAAGCTTTAGTGATTAGGGTTTAGGTTTAGGGTTTAAGGTTTAGTGTTTAGGGTTTAGGGTTTAGGAGTTGGGGTTTAAGATTTACGGTTTTGGTTTCGAATTTAAAGTTTAGGGTTTAAGGTTTAGGGTTTTGGGTTTAGGTTTAGGGTTTATGTTTGAAAGTTTAAGATTTAGTGCATGGGATTTAGTGTTTAGGGTTTAGGGTTTAAGGTTTACGGTTTAGGTTTTAGAGTTTAGGGTATGGGATTTAAGGTTTTAGGCTTAGGGTTTAAGGTTTAGGGTTTAGGTGTTAGGGTTTAGCGTTGAAATTTTAGGGTTTAGTGTTTAAGTTTCAAAGTTTAGGATTTAGGGCATGAGATTTAGTGTTTAGGGTTTAGGGTTTAAGGTTTACAGTTTAGGGTTTAGGGTTTAGGGTTTAAGGTTTAGTGTTTAGGATTTAAGGGTTAGGGTTTAGGATTTAAGAGTTAGGGTTTAGTATTTAGGGTTTAAGGTTTTGGGTTTAGTGTTCAGGTTTAGGGTTTAAGTTTCAAGGTTTAGGATTTAAGGCATGGGATTTAGTGTTTAGGGTTTAGGGTTTAAGGTTTACAGTTTAGGGTTTAGGTTTTGGAGTTTACGGTTTAGGGTGTAGAGTTTAGGGTTTAGGGTTTAGGGGTTAGGCTTTAGGGTTTAAATTTTAGGGTTTAGGGTTTAGAGTTTAGGGTTTATGATATGGGATTCAGGGTTTTATGTTTAGGGTTTAAAGTTTAGGGTTTAGGGTTTAGGGTTTTGGTTTCGAATTTAAAGTTTAGGGTTTAAGGTTTAGGGTTTTGGGTTTAGGTTTAGGGTTTAAGTTTGAAAGTTTAAGATTTAGGGCATGGGATTTAGTGTTTAGGGTTTAGGGTTTAAGGTTTACGGTTTAGGTTTTAGAGTTTAGGGTATGGGATTTAGGGTTTTAGGCTTAGGGTTTAAGGTTTAGGGTTTAGGTGTTAGGGTTTAGGGTTGAAATTTTAGGGTTTAGGGTATGGGACTCAGGGTTTTAGACCAAAAGTTTAGAGTTTAGGATTTAGGGTTTAGGATTTAGGGTTTAGTGTTTAGGGTTTTGGACTTAGGGTATGGGATTTAGAGTTTTGGGCTTAGGGTTTAGGGTTTAAGGTTTAGGGTTTAGTGTTTAGGTTTTAAGGGTTAGGGTTTAGGGTTTAGGGGTTAGGGTATAGGGTTTAGGGTATGAATTTAAGGTTTAGGGTTTAAGTTTTAAGGTTTAGGGTTTAGGACTTAAGGTATGGGATTTAGAGTTTTGGGCATAGAGTTTAAGGTTTAAGGTTTAGGGCTGAGGGTTTACCGTGTACGATTTAGGGTTTAAGGTGTAGTGGTTAGGGTTTAGTGTTTAGGGTTTCAGGGTTAGGGTTTAGGGTTTAGGATTTAGGGTATAGGATTTCTTGTTTTGGGCTTAGGGTTTAGGGTTTAGGGTTTGGGTTTAGGGTTTAGGTTTTAGGGTTTAGAATTTAAAGTTTAAGGATTAGGGTTTAGGGTTTACAGTTTAGGGTTTAGGGTTTAGGGTTAAGAGTTAGAGTTTAAGGTTTAAAGTAAGTGATTTAGGGTTTAGGGTTTAGGGTTTTTGTTTTTGAATTTAAAGTTAAGGGTTTAAGGTTTAGGGTTTAGGGTTTAGGTTTAGGGTTTAAGTTTGAAGGTTTAGAATTAAGAGCATATGATTTAGTGTTTAAGGTTTAGGGTTTAAAGTTTACAGTTTAAGGTTTAGGCTTTAGAGTTTTAAGTATAGGATTTAGGGTTTTAGGCTTAGTGTTTAGGATTTAGGGTTTAGCGTTTAGGGTGTGGGATTCAGGGTTTTAGGCTTAGGGTTTAGAGTTTAGGGTTTAGGGTTTAGGGGTTAGGGTTTAGGGTTTAGGGTATGGATTTAAGGTTTAGGGTTTAAGTTTTAAGGTTTAGGGTTAAATGTTTAGGGTTTAGGACTTAGGGTATGGGATTTAGAGTTTTGGGCTTAGAGTTTAAGGTTTAAGGTTTAGGGCTGAGGGTTTACCGTGTACGATTTAGGGTTTAAGGTGTAGGGGTTAGGGTTTAGTGTTTAGGGTTTCAGGGTTAGGGTTTAGGGTTTAGGATTTAGGGTATAGGATTTATGGTTTTGGGCTTAGGGTTTAGGGTTTAGGGTTTAGGGTTTGGGTTTAGGGTTTAGGATTTAGGGTTTAGAATTTAAAGTTTAAGGATTAGGGTTTAGGGTTTACAGTTTAGGGTTTAGGGTTTAGGGTTTAAGGGTTAGAGTTTAAGGTTTAAAGTAAGTGATTAAGGGTTTAGGGTTTAGGGTTTTTGTTTTGAATTTAAAGTTTAGGGTTTAAGGTTTAGGGTTTAGGGTTTAGGTTTAGGGTTTAAGTTTGAAGGTTTAGAATTTAGCGCATAGGATTTAGTGTTTAAGGTTTAGGGTTTAAAGTTTACAGTTTAAGGTTTAGGTTTTAGAGTTTAAAGTATAGGATTTAGGGTTTTAGGCTTAGGGTTTAGGGTTTAGGGTTTAGCGTTTAGGGTGTGGGATTCAGGGTTTTAGGCTTAGGGTTTAGAGTTTAGGGTTTAGGGTTTATGAGTTAGGGTTTAGGGTTTAGAGTAAGGGATTTAGGGTTTAGGTTTTAGGGTTTTGGTTTCGAATTTAAAGTTTAGGGTTGAAGGTTTAGGGTTTAGGGTTTTGGTTTCGAATTTAAAGTTTAGGGTTGAAGGTTTAGGGTTTAGGGTTTAGGGTTTAGGGTTTAGGGCTTACGGTTTAGGGTTTAGGGTTTAGGGTTTAGGGTTTAAGGTTTAGTGTTTAGGATTTAAGGGTTAGGGTTTAGGATTTAAGAGTTAGGGTTTAGTATTTAGTGATGAGATCTTCCCTAGATCGGCACTTGTGAAGTTGAAAAGAGGATGGCCTGTAGAAATACAAAGATCTGTTGCTTGAGATTTTGGAAAAATGAACAGTACCCACGAAAATGAAGAAGAAGAAAGTGAGAGATATTTTTTCTTCTTATCTCATCTCATTGATTTCGTGTATGGATCCTTTACAATCATATATCCACTCTAGGGAACCTAAACAAGTGGCTAAAATTAATTAACATGTGGGAAAAATGACAGCCACAAAATATAAAGTCAAACAGACCTCACTTCTTGTAAGACCAATTCAATCTTGACTTGAATAATTCCCATCTGGTCTTCACTTCAATAATCAGTCCTCACTTCAACACTCCCCCTCAAGATTGGTTGGTGGAGATCCAACAAACCCATCTTGCCATGAAGATCATTACACACCTTAGATGTTGTTGCTTTGGTGAAGACATCTGCTAATTGGTCACTGCCTCTCACAAATGTTGGCAAAATTATTCCAGCTTCAACCTTCTCTCTCACATAGTGACAATCCACCTCAATATGCTTCGTTCTCTCATGGAACACAGAGTTAGAAGCAATATGGATGGCAGCCTGGTTGTCACAATGAAGAGTCATGGGCTCAGATGATTCAATTCCTAGATCCTTGAGAAGGGCCTTTATCCAAACCAACTCACCAGTTGTGTTTGCCATTGCTTGGTACTCAGCCTCTGCACTTGATCTAGAAACTACCTTCTGCTTTTTACTTCTCCAAGTAACCAGGTTTCCACCAACAAATGTACAAAACCCAGTTGTTGACTTCCTATCAACCTTATCTCCTGCCCAATCAGCATCACAGTACCCAATAATATCAGTGGAGTTATTATGACCCATCCAAATACCCTTGTACCCTTTCAGGTATCTGAGGATGCGATCAACCATTCCCCAATGATGTTTGCTTGGAGCCTGCATGTGTTGACTTGCTTGATTTACTGCAAACGAAATGTCTGGTCTTGTGATAGTCAAGTATATCAACCTTCCCACCAGCCTTTGATATTGCTTAACTTCCATAAGCGGCTCCCCCTCTGGGCATATTTTATAACCATCCTCAATGGGAGTCTTAGCTGGTTTTACTCCAAGCTTCCCTGTTTCTTCAAGCAAATCAAGAGTATATTTCCTTTGGGATAAAAATAATCCCTTATCAAATTTGCATACCTCAATCCCAAGGAAATACTTAAGCTCACCCAGGTCTTTAATATCAAATGATGCCTTGAGTAAGCCTTTCGTTCTCTTGATTCCCTCAACATCATCACCTGTGACAATAATATCATCCACATACACCAGCACTGCCACAGTCCCCCTCTACCACTTTGTTGTAAACACTGCATTGTCTGCTTCTTATGTTCTAAATCCATTCTCATGAAGACATCCACTTAGCTTGTGGTACCAAGCCCGAGGTGATTGCTTGAGACCATAAATTGCTTTCTTAAGCTTGCAGACCTTGTTGTCACCCATACTAACACCTTCTGGAGGAACCATGTACACTTCTTCCTTTAAATCTCCTTGAAGAAATGCATTTTTCACATCCATCGCCATATGTTCCAACACAGATTATTAGCAATAGAGAGAAGAACCCGTGCTGAATGAAGCTTAGCTCTTGGCGCAAAGGTCTCGTGTAATCCACTCCATGCTTTTGTGTGTAACCCTTGGCAACTAACCTCTTGTATCTCTCTATTTCCCCAGATCTGGTATACTTGATGGTATACACCCACCTACAATAACCAGCTTCTTCTTGTTGGGCTTGTCAACTTCATCCCATGTATCATTCTTAACCATGGATGCTATCTCTTCCAGCATAGCTTGAACCCAAACATCATCCAAACAAGCCTCTTCATAGCTCTTTGGAATCCTATGTTGGTCAATATTGGCGAGGAAAGCTTGGTGTTCTTGTGGAAATTGATCCATAGCACAATGATTCTGAATTGGATGAGCCACTGCCTGATTATTGTAATATACTCTTGTGTTCTTCCAATTCTCAGGAGGGAATCTCATCCTTGTACTTCTTCTCAATGGATGTACAATTTCTTCTTCAGGATCTGATGCCTCGGATTCCTCAAACTTCAGTTTCAGCTGATTCTGGATCAATCTCAACATTGGGTGATTCCTCATCTCCAACATTACCCTCGGGTTCACCCACAGTTTCCACTTCAGTAGCACTACTGTTCTCACCTTCATCTACCACAACATCATCATGATCAATATGTTCATTTTCATTACCAACACCTGGAGCTACCCCTTCAAGAATAACCCTTAATGTAGATGCATTTTCCACAGATGAGGTTAAATCTGTCAAGCTATCCCAACTCTTTGTACCAAAATATCCCTTATCTTCAATAAATTTAACCTCTCTTGATATATGCACCCGCCTGGTGGTTGGATTGTAACACTTGTACCCTTTTTGTGTAGAAGAATACCCAATGAACATACACTTGATACTCTTTGGCTCTAACTTGTGCCTCGAGGTTTCCGGAACAAAACGTAGCAAACACACCCAAACACGCGAAATGATCAATAGAAGGTTTAACTTTGTTTAATACCTCAAATGGAGAAATGTTTCCAAGATGAGCTGCTGGTAGCGGTTTATTAGATAGCAGGCTGTCATCACAGCATCACCCCAATACTCCTTAGGTACACTTCTCTCAAACAACATTGCCCTGGATACCTCCATTAAATGCCTGTTCTTGCGTTCACCCACTCCATTTTGCTGTGGAGTATATGCCAAGAAGTCTGATGCACGATTCCTGTTCCTCCTACAAACCGCTTAAAATCATTACCCATGTATTCTCCACCATTATCACTCCTCAGAACTTTGATCTTAACCCCAAACTGAGTAATGACATAATTGTAGAAATTGGGGAGCATGCCTTGAGAACCTGGCTCTTAGAACTCATAAGTGTAACCCATGTGTATTTAGACTTCTCATCAATAAAAGAAACAAAATACTTATATTGATCACGGGTTGCACAAGGAGCTGTCCATACATCAGAATGTACAAGATCAAAACATGTATCATACAACGTACTCGATTCTGGAAAAACAGTTCTGCAATGTTTCCCTAGAATGCACGCTTCACAGTCCTTATGATCTTGTGCTTTCTGATTAGGCAGAGCAAGCTGGAGAGCTTTAAGATGAGGATGACCCAATCTCTCGTGCCAAAAAGTGCTTAGTGCTGACTTACCAACATGCTTATCCACAGTAGGTTGCTTTTCATCCAAAACATAGAGACCACCCTTGGAGCAACCTTCCCCGATGGTCTGCCCGGATTTAATGTCCTGAAACTTTACATCATCAGGACTAAAGACAACCACACAATCAAGGTCCTTTGTTGCTTTCTGAACAGACAATAAATTGTTAGAAAAATCTGGCAAATATAGAGCCTTCACATTCCTTTTAAATAACTCTAAATTACCAATTCCTCTAATCTCAACATCTTGTCCATTAGCATTTGTAACCTTTCCACCATGTGGCTCAACATTAGACAATAATTCCCTATCACTAATCATGTGATGAGAAGCACCAGAATCCACTATAACCTGTTTGTGAGTTCTAGAGGTGAAGAACCCCTTACCAGATTCTGCAAGCTTGGTGATGCTCTTGATTAGAGCATCTAGGTCTGACCTTCTGACCACATCATCTACGTTGGATGTAGCTACACCAGCCACTCCCCTTGACGTCTGACCCGCCACTTTGAAGTTCTTGGGCTTTAGATGCGGATAGAGAGTCCAGCATTTATCCTTGGTGTGTCCTTTCATCTTACAGTGATCACACACAAGGTTCTTCTTATCGACCATCAATCGACATCCTTTGCTTTGCTCACATGAGCAACTTCACTTGTCCCTTTAAAGAGACCCTGGAGCCTTCCTCCTTTTGAATCATCATGCACACTTGGTTGAGAGTAGGCAGCTTATCAAACCTCGAGAATGTCTTTGAACCAGTCCAAAGTAGGACTCATCAAGAGGAGGAGCAAACCAAACACTTGATCTTGCTCTCTCCTCTCCACCATCTCCTTGATATCAATAGTAGGGGGCCTAAGCACGTCAAGCTCTGCCCACAGTCCCTAAACTCACCAAAGAGATCCTTGAAATCCTTCCCCCCTTGTTGAAGATTGCTGAGAGCCTTCTTAATCTCATAAATCCTCTTGAGGTTGGATTCATTTCCATACACTCCCAAGAGTGTATCCCATAACTCCTTTGCAGTCTCTACATAAGAATAAGATGCTAGGATGGTCGGCTCTAAGGAGCTCGAAGAACCGTCAATACAAGGTGATCTTCTTGGATCCAGTTGGAATCGTCTTTGCTACAGCTTGTTTGGGATGGAGACTCTAGCTCTCCCTCTGTAGCTTCTGGCGCCAGTCCCTTCAACTCCCCTGAAGTGGTGCCACCTCTGTTTGTCTCAGAGGAATCTCCTCGGATGTAAGGCAGTGGATCCATAATCCACGGCTTGAGAGTCTTGTCTTTGTGGTTCTGGACCACAAGAGATAGTTGTCCCCTTTAAGAACAACAGGTAAGGTGAAGAACTTGAGATTATCCATCAGAAAGGCTTGATACAATGAAAGATTGAGAAAAAACGTGGTCTTTAGGAGCTTATTGCTCTGATACCATGTAGAAATACAAAGATCTGTTGCTTGAGATTTTGGAGAATTTTGGAAAAATGAACAGTACCCACGAAAATGAAGAAGAAGAAAGTGAGAGATATTTTTTCTTCTTATCTCATCTCATTGATTTCGTGTATGGATCCTTTACAATCATATATCCACTCTAAGGAACCTAAACAAGTGGCTAAAATTAATTAACATGTGGGAAAAATGACAGCCACAAAATATAAAGTCAAACAGACCTCACTTCTTGTAAGACCAATTCAATCTTGACTTGAATAATTCCCATCTGGTCTTCACTTCAATAATCAGTCCTCACTTCAACATGGCCTTGCTGCAATGAACCAGAATCTCATTGATGCACTGACAAGGAATTTGATGGATTGAGAGAAACTTTCAAAGGTTGCGGAATCCCTTTGAACTTTCAGGCTTGATTAAGTACTCTTTGGATATGGCCTTTCAGGAGTGTTCACAAGTTGAATTTGTAATATGACATATACAGATTCCGATCAAACAAAGGAAAAGTTTTTTGAAAGAAAATGTTTGATAAAATCTCGGAAAGACAAAAAACGAGTTTTAATACATCAGATCTGCATGAACAAGAGTCATGCATGGCTGATACATGTCTTCAATGAAATAAAACAGAAATAAAGCAAAATTAAGTCTGAAATAGAAAAGCCATGGGCCAAAACGAAAATGGGCCTAAAAGAAAGAAAATGGCCTAAAGATGGCTGGGGCATGAATCGGATTTCAACAATGGGTAATGGCATAAAAAAGGTTTGGAAGTCTCGCTAAAACCTTGTCAAGAAAACCCAGTGGGAAAAACTTGACAAGGGAAAAGAGCACTCACCGAAACCCCTTTTCCCATTGTAGAAATCATATAGCTTGAATCGAAACCAGTGTGGTTTGATAAGCATCGTCTTCTTGCTCCGTGCGCCGATGTCTTAGCATTCCCCCAATAGCTTTGTTGAATAGCTTAGCTCGAGCTCTCATCATTGGTTCTCTTGGTACAGCTAGCACGTCCTTCTTTCCAAGTGTATCCTCAGGTACAAGCCTAGCACCCGCTGCTACAAGCTCTGGTTCATGCTCTGGTTCATCTATGCTGTCCATGATCATATCATTTAGGGTTTAAGGTTTTGAGTTTAGTGTTCAAGTTTAGGGTTTAAGTTTCAAGGTTTAGGATTTAAGGCATGGGATTTAGAGTTTAGGGTTTAGGGTTTAAGTTTTACAGTTTAGGGTTTAGGTTTTGGAGTTTACGGTTTAGGGTGTAGAGTTTTGGGTTTAAGGTTTAGGGTATGGGATTCAGGGTTTTATGTTTAGGGTTTAGAGTTTAGGGTTTAGAATTGAGGAGTTAGGGTTTAGGGTTTAGGCTTTAGTGCTTAGGATTTAAGGGTTAGGGTTTAGTATTTAGGGTATACGATTTAGGGTTTTGGGTTTTGGGTTTAGTGTTTAGGTTTACGGTTTAAGTTTCAAGGTTTAGGATTTAGGGCATGAGATTTAGTGTTTAGGGTTTAGGGTTTAAGGTTTACAGTTTTGGGTTTAGGTTTTAGAGTTTACGGTTTAGGGTGTAGAGTTTAGGGTTTAGGGTTTAGGGGTTAGGCTTTAGGGTTTAAATTTTAGGGTTTAGGGTATGGGACTCAGGGTTTTAGACCAAAAGTTTAGAGTTTAGGATTTAGGGTTTAGGATTTAGTGTTTAGTGTTTAGTGTTTTGGACTTAGGGTATGGGATTTAGAGTTTTGGGCTTAGGGTTTAGGGTTTAAGGTTTAGGGTTTAGTGTTTAGGTTTTAAGGGTTAGGGTTTAGGGTTTAGGGGTTAGGGTTTAGGGTTTAGGGTATGGATTTAAGGTTTAGGGTTTAAGTTTTAAGGTTTAGGGTTAAATGTTTAGGGTTTAGGACTTAGGGTATGTGATTTATGGTTTTGGGCTTAGGGTTTAGGGTTTAAGGTTTAGGGCGAGGGTTTACTGGTGTCTGATTTGGGGTTTAAGGTGTGGGGGGTTGGGTTTAGTGTTTAGGGTTTTGAGGTTGGGGTTTAGGGTTTAGGATCTAGGGAATAGGGTGTATGGATTGGGGCTAAGGGTTTAGGGTTTAGGGTTTAGGGTTTGGGTTTAGGGTTTAGGATTTAGGGTTTAGAATTTAAAGTTTAAGGATTAGGGTTTAGGGTTTAAATTTTAGGGTTTAGGGTTTAGGATATGGGATTCAGGGTTTAGGGTTTAGGAGTTAGAGTTTAGGGTTTAGGGTTTAGGGTTTAGGGTTTTGGTTTCAAATTTAATGTTTAGGGTTTTGGGTTTAGGGTTAGTGTTTAAGTTTAAAAGTTTAAGATTTAGGGCATGGGATTTAGTGTTTAGGGTTTAGGGTTTAAGGTTTACGGTTTAGGTTTTAGAGTTTAGGGTATGGGATTTAGGGTTTTAGGCTTAGGGTTTAGGTGTTAGGGTTTAGGGTTGAAATTTTAGGGTTTAGGGTTTAAGTTTGGGGTTTAGGGTATGGGACTCAGGGTTTTAGACTTACAGTTTAGAGTTTAGGATTTAGGGTTTAGGATTTAGGATTTAGTGTTTAGGGTTTTGGACTTAGGATATAGGATTTAGGGTTTAGTGTTTAGGATTTGGGATTTAGGGTTTAGTGTTTAGGGTTTTGGATTTAGGGGTTAGGGTTTAGGGTTTAGGGTATGGATTTATGGTTTAGGGTTTAAGTTTTAGGGTTTAGGGTTAAATGTTTAGGGTTTAGGACTTAGGGTATGTGATTTAGAGTTTTGGGCTTAGAGTTTAGGGTTTAGGATTTAGGGTTTTAGGGTTAGGGTTTAGGGTTTAGGTTTTAGCGTTTAGGGTATAGGATTCAGGGTTTTAGGCTTAGGGTTTAGAGTTTAGGGTTTAGGGTTTAGGAGTTAGGGTTTAGGGTTTAGGGTAAGGGATTTAGGGTTTAGGGTTTAAGGTTTTTGTTTCGAATTTAAAGTTTAGGGTTTAAGGTTTAGTGTTTAGGATTTAGGTTTAGGGTTTAAGTTTGAAGGTTTGGAATTTAGAGCATGGGATTTAGTGTTTAAGGTTTAGGGTTTAAAGTTTACAGTTTACGGTTTTGGTTTTAGAGTTTAAAGTATGGGATTTAGGGTTTTAGGCTTAGGGTTTAGGGTTTAGATTTTAGTGTTTAGGGTATGGGATTCAGGGTTTTAGGATTAGGGTTTAGAGTTTAGGGTTTAGGGTTTAGGAGTTAGGGTTTAGGGTTTAGGGTAACGGATTTAGGGTTTAGGGTTTAGGGTTTTGGTTTCGAATTTAAAGTTTAAGGTTTAAGGTTTAAGGTTTAGTGTTTAGGGTTTAGGTTTAGGGTTTAAGTTTGAAGGTTTGGAATTTAGAGCATGGGATTTAGTGTTTAAGGTTTAGGGTTTAAAGTTTACAGTTTACGGTTTTTGTTTTAGAGTTTAAAGTATAGGATTTATGGTTTTAGGCTTAGGGTTTAGGGTTTAGGTTTTAGCGTTTAGGGTATGAGATTCAGGGTTTTAGGCTTAGGGTTTAGAGTTTAGGGTTTAGGGTTTAGGAGTTAGGGTTTAGGGTTTAGGGTAAGGGATTTAGGGTTTAGGGTTTTGGGTTTTGGTTTCAAATTTAAAGTTTAGGGTTAAAGGTTTAGGGTTTAGGGTTTAGTGTTTAGGGTTTTGGTTTCAAATTTAAAGTTTAGGGTTGAAGGTTTAGGGTTTAGGGTTTAGGGTTTAGGTTGAGGGTTTAGTGTTTAGGGTTTAAGGGTTAGGATTTAGGGTTTAGGGTTTTGGGTTTAAGGTTTAGTGTTTAAGGTTTAGTGTGTAGGATTTAAGGGTTAGGGTTTAGTATTTAGGGTATACGATTTAGGGTTTAGGGTTTTGGGGTTAGTGTTTAGGTTTTATTGAAAAAGGTAGGTAGAGTTTGGTCACCTCCGGGGGTACTGTTCATCCGGGGTACTGTTCATCCCGAGACACTGAATCACTATTAATCCCATAGGTCTTTGTTTACATGTTATATGAATATCTTTCCAACCCAGGTTACTGTTCATCCCGGGGGTCAGGTTACTATTCATACCGCTCTTGTATTTAGGGTTTTCCTCCTTCACTATAAATAGAGGAAACCCTCCTTTATTGAAACTTAATCTGATTTTCAGCCTCCATTGCTTAATGAGAAAAGAGGGCTGTGCCTCCAATCTTTATTTCCATCATTTCTCTCTTTGATTCTTTTTGAGATCTCTTAATCTTTCAATCTTATTCCGCATAATCTTACATGGTATCAGAGCCATTACTGATTATGTGGCTTCTTTTTCATTCATTCTCATCTAGTTCTTGATCTGTTCTTCTTGGTATTCCAAAAATCTTGGCCCTCTTACTCTGGTTCTTCTCAGCTCTTTTCCACCATCTTCTGGATCATCTCGGCACTGTCTGGGACTGGATCTGTCTCTTTTTGGCAGTATCAGGTTCTGTTTCTTGTTGGATCTGCTCGGATCTACTGTTCAAAGATGTGGCACTGTTCATCTTTTTAGGTTCTGAAACTTATCAGCTTTGTTCTATCTCTTGTAAGGTCTGTTTCAAGCTCTGGCTCTGGGTCTTGGTCTTGTTCTGGTTCTTTCCAAAAGGCTGTGTCTGATTCTGCCTGAGCTTGTGGTTCTTTGTCTGATTCTAGTTCTGTTCAAAGTTGATTCTGGTTTTCCCAAGGTGTCTAGTGGCTCTGGTCTTCTTGGTACTGTGAGAATTGATCTTGGAAGCTGATTCTTGTTTGTTCCCTTATCGTGTTGTGAGGAAAGCTGAAGCATGGAATCTTCAAAACACCTTGCCTTACCTGTTACCCTCAATGGTATGAACTACCTGCTGTGGGCTAGAACCACCAGAACAAATCTGTGTGGTCATGGTCTTTGGAACCACATTGATGCTCAAGTCAAGGAGACATCCACGGATAGGGAAGGAAAAATCATTAGTGGTGATTCAAGTTCTGAAGAGGGAAAATGGTTCCAAGTGTAGGATTTTACAGATTTGCAGCCAGAAAATATTTCAGAATTTTTGTGTTCTGTGAACAGTAACAACGAGAATGGGAGAATGGAAGAGAAAAGTTTTTTTCTTATCTTAACTCTGATCTTTTATTGTACATCATTTACAAGCATATATCCACAATATAGAAGCCAAACATGTGGCTAAAATAAATTACCATGTGTGTAAAATGTCAGCCACAAACTCTCAAGTCTCAAAGTTTGACAAGTCAAACTGTGAGAGATCAAATTGAATTCTCTTCCCCTCAGACCAAACCGGTCTTCACTTCAACAACAGACCAATCCGGTCTTGTATTTCTTCCTATCCAGTCTTCACTTCATCATTCAATTCAACACTCCCCCTCAAGATTGGTTGGTGGAGGTCCAACAGACCCATCTTGTCATGAAGATCATCACATACCTTAGATGTTGTTGCTTTGGTGAAGACATCTGCTAGTTGATCAATGCTTCGCACAAATGTTGGCAAAATAACTCCAGCTTCAGTTTTCTCTCTCACATAGTGACAATCCACTTCAATATGCTTTGTTCTCTCATGGAACACAGAATTAGAGGCAATATGGATGGCAGCTTGATTATCACAATAAAGAGTTATAGGGTCAGATGATTCAATTCCTAGATCCTTGAGGAGAGCCTTTATCCAAACTAACTTCGCGATTGTATTCGCCATTGCTCGGTACTCAGCCTCTGCACTTGATCTAGAGACCACCTTCTGCTTCTTACTCCTCCATGTAACCAGGTTTCCACCAACAAATGTACAATACCCAGTTGTTGATTTTCGATCAGCCTTATCTCCTGCCCAATCAGCATCACAATACCCAACAATATCAATGGAGTTGTTGTAACCCATCCAAATACCTTTTCCCGGTGTGCCTTTTAAGTATCTGAGGATGCGGTCAACCATTCCCCAATGATGTTTGCTTGGAGCTTGCATATGTTGACTTACTTGATTTACTGCAAATGAAATATCAGGTCTAGTGATAGTCAAGTAAATCAGCCTTCCAACCAGCCTTTGATATTGCTTAACTTCCATAAGCTGCTCCCCCTCAGGACATATCTTATAATTATCCTCAATGGGAGTCTTTGCCGGTTTTACTCCAAGCTTCCCTGTCTCTTCAAGCAAATCAAGAGTATATTTCCTTTGGGACAGAAATATTCCATTATTAAATTTGCATACCTCAATCCCAAGGAAATACTTCAGTTCACCAAGGTCTTTAATATCAAATGATTCCTTTAGTAAGCTCTTCGTTCTCTTGATTCCCTCAGCATCATCACCTGTGACAATAATATCATCTACATAGACAATCACTGCAACAGTTCCATTCTCTCCTTTAGTTGTAAATAAAGTGTGGTCTGCCTCTGATTTTATAAAACCATTCTCAAGCAAACATCCACTAAGCTTGTGATACCAAGCCCTAGGTGATTGCTTGAGACCATAAATTGCTTTCTTAAGTTTGCAAACCTTGTTATCACCCATACTAACACCTTCAGGAGGAACCATGTACACCTCTTCCTTCAAATCTCCTTGAAGAAATGCATTTTTCACATCCATTTGCCATATGTTCCAACGTAAATTAGTAGCAATAGAGAGGAGAACTCGTACCGAATGAAGCTTGGCTACTGGCGCAAAAGTTTCAGTGTAATCCACTCCATGCTTCTGTGTATAACCCTTGGCCACTAACCTCGCCTTGTATCTCTCTATTTCCCCAGTGCTAGTATATTTGATGGTGTAAACCCACCTACAACCAACCAGTTTCTTCTCTTTAGGTTTGTTAACCTCATCCCATGTCTCATTCTTAACCAGAGATGCTATCTCTTCTCGCATAGCTTGAACCCAAACATCATCCAAACAAGCCTCTTCATAGTTCTTTGGAATCCTATGTTGGTCAATCTTGGCGAGAAACACCTGGTGCTCTGGTGGAAATTGATCCATAGTACAATGATTCTGAATTGGATGAGCAACTGCCTGGTTATTGTAATATACCCTTGTGTTCTTCCAATTCTCCGGAGGAAATCTCATTCTTGTACTTCTTCTCAATGGGGGTACAATTTCTTCTTCATGATCTGATGTCTCAGATTCCTCAACAGCTTCAGTTTCAACTGACTCTGGATCAGTATCAACATTTGGTGATTCCTCATCTCCAAGATCACCCTCTGGTTTCCGCTTAGTTAGCCCCTGCTCTCACCTTCTTCTTCCACAACATCATCATGATCAATATGTTCATTCCCAATACCACCATCTGGAGTTACACCTTGAAGAATAACTCTTAATGTTGATGCACTTTCCACGATGATGTTAAATCTATTAGGTTATCCCAACTCTTTGTACCAAAATAGCCCTTATCTTCTTAACAAATCTGACCTCTCTTGATACATGCACCCGCTTGGTGGTTGGATTATAACACTTGTACCCCTTCTGCGTAGAGGAATACCCAATGAACATACATTTGATGCTTTTAGGCTCTAACTTGTGCCTTTGAGTTTCTGGAACTAAAACATAGCAGATACATCCAAAGACTCTAAGATGATCAATTGAAGGTTTAGCTTTGTTTAATACCTCAAATGGAGACATGTTTCCCAGATGAGCAGTTGGTAGCCGATTAATTAGATAATAGGCCGTCATCACCGCATCACCCCAATACTGCTTAGGCACACTTCGCTCAAACAACATTGCCCTAGATACCTCCATTAAGTGCCTGTTCTTGCGTTCAGCCACTCCATTTTGTTGTGGTGTATATGCACATGAAGTCTGATGCACGATTCCATGTTCCTCCACAAACCTTTTAAAATCATTACTCATGTATTCTCCACCATTATCACTCCTCAGAATTTTTATCTTGGCCCCAAACTGAGTGATTACATAATTGTACAAATTGGAAAACGCCTTGAGAACCTGGCTCTTTGAAATCAGAAGTGTAACCCATGTGTATTTAGACTTTTCATCAATAAATGAAACAAAATACTTATATTGATCACGGGTTTCATAAGGAGCTGTCCATACATCAGAATGTACAAGATCAAAACACTTAACATACAAGGTAGTTGATTCCGGATAAACAGTTCTGCAATGTTTCCCTAGAATGCATGCTTCACAGTCCTTATGATCTTGTGCTTTCTGATTCGGTAAAGTCAGTTGGAGAGCTTTAAGGTGCGGATGACCCAATCTCTCATGCCAAAAAGAGCTCAGAGCTGACTTATCAATAACCCTCTCCACAGCCGGTTGCTTTTCGTCCAAAATATAGAGACCACCCTTGGAGCAACCTTCCCCGATGGTCTTTCTAGATTTATTGTCCTGAAACTTTACATCATCAGAACTGAAAACAACCACACAATCAAGGTCCTTAGTTGCTTTCTGAACAGACAACAAATTATTAGAAAAATCCGGCAAATATAGAGCTTTCAACTTCCTTTTAAATAACTCTAAATTCCCCATTCCTCTAATCTCAACATTCTGTCCATTAGCAATTGTAACCTTTCCACTATGTGGCTCAATGTCTGACAATAATTCCCTATCACTAATCATGTGATGAGAAGCACCTGAATCTACTATAACCTGTTTGTGAGTTCTAGAAGCAAAGAACCCCTTACCAGAATCTGCAAGTTTAGTGATGCTCTTGATTAGAGCATCTAAGTCTGACCTTCTAACCACATCATCTGTGGTGGATGTAGCAATTCCAGCCACTCCCCTTGATGTCTGACCCGCCACTTTTATGTTCTTGGGCCTTAAGTGTGGATAGAGAGTCCAACATTTATCCTTGGTGTGTCCTTTCATCTTACAGTAATCACACACAAGTTTCTTCCTTTCAGCCATCAATCTGATTTCATTTCCTTTGCTCACATGAGCAACTTCACTTGTCCCTTTAAACAGACCCCTGGAGCCTTCCTCCTTTTGAATCATCATGCACACGTGGTTAAGAGTTGGCAACTTCTCAGACCTCAAAATGTGCTGAACCAGTCCAAAGTAGGACTCATCAAGAGTGAGAAGCAAACCAAACACTTGATCTTGCTCTCTCCTCTCCACCATCTCCTTGATATCAATAGTAGGGGGCCTGAGCACGTCAAGCTCTGCCCACAGTCCCCTAAACTCACCAAAGAGATCCTTGAAATTCTTCCCCCCTTGTTGAAGATTGCTGAGAGCCTTCTTGATCTCATAAATCCTACTGAGGTTGGATTCATTTCCATACACTCCCAAGAGTGTATCCCATAACTCCTTAGCCGTCTCTACATAAGAGTAGGATGCTAGTATAGTCGGCTCTAAGGAGCTCTGAAGAACAGTCAATACAAGCTGATCTTCTTGGATCCACTTGGAATCCTCTTTGCTAGAGCTTATTTGGGCTGGAGACTCTAGCTCTCTCTCCTTAGCTACAGCGCCTGTCCCTTCAGCTCCCCCTGAAGTGGCGCCACCTTCTGATTGACCCTGAGGTATCTCCTCGGATGTCAGACAGTGAATCCATAATCCACAGCTTCTGAGTGCAGTCTTTGTAGTTCTGGACCAGAGGAGGTAGTTGTCTCCTTTAAGAACCACAGGTAGAGTAAAGAACTTGAGATTATCCATACCAGAAGCTTGATGCAACGAAAACTTAAGAGAAATAGGGTCTTCAGGATCTTAATGCTCTGATACCATGTAGGATTTTACAGATTTGCAGCCAGAAAATTATTTGAATTATTTTGTGTTACGTGAGCAATAACAACGAGAATGGGAGAATGGAAGAGAAAAGTTTTTTTCTTATCTTAACTCTGATCTTTTATTGTACATCATTTACAAGCATATATCCACAATATAGAAGCCAAACATGTGGCTAAAATAAATTACCATGTGTGTAAAATGTCAGCCACAAACTCTCAAGTCTCAAAGTTTGACAAGTCAAACTGTGAGAGATCAAATTGAATTCTCTTCCCCTCAGACCAAACCGGTCTTCACTTCAACAACAGACCAATCCGGTCTTGTATTTCTTCCTATCCAGTCTTCACTTCATCATTCAATTCAACACCAAGAAGATCAAGGAGTTCTTGGACTACTCCAAAATTCACTTGAAACCACTATACTTGAAGCATACTCATATTGTGAGACGGCAAAGGAACTATGGGAGACACTGAAGAATGTCTATGGGAATGTCTCCAATCTCACCAGAGTATTTGAAGTGAAGAAAGCAATCAATAGTCTAAGCCAAGAGGATCTGGAGTTCACAAAGCATTTTGGGAAGTTTAGGTCACTTTGGGCAGAATTAGAGATGCTGAGGCCATTCTCGGTGGATCCGGCCATCCTCAAGAAAAGGAGTGAGCAAGACAGGGTTTTTGGACTCTTACTTACGGTGAACCCTGCATTTAATGATATAATCAAACATATCCTTAGAGCTGAGAAGTTACCAAGCTTGGAGGAAGTGTGCTCTCAGGTTCAACGTGAACAAGGCTCAGTGGGTCTCTTTAGCGAAAAAGGGAAATAGTGATGGCTCACAAAGTTACTTTCAAGCCTGAAAATAGGAAGGTACTCGTGTGTGATCACTGCAAGAAGAGAGGTCATACCAAGGATAAATGTTGGATACTCCACCCACATCTGAAGCCGTCAAAGTTCAAGGGTCAAGCGAACTCCTCCCAAGAAGTCTCAACTGAGCAAGCTCAGGTCGGGACATCTAGATAAGGAGATGATCTGGCCATGGTTGCCTACTCCAACGATGTGGTGCGCAAGTCTGACTTAGAGGCTCTGATCAAGTCTCTAACCCATTTCCACAACAAGGAATCGGTGTATCACTCACTCTTTTACCTAATTTGCAAAGTAAAAGATTAATTGTAGATTCCGGTGCTTCTCATCACATGATTAGCAACCGTAATCTCATTAATAATGTTAAACCGGCTAGTGGAAATGTGATGATTGCAAATGGTGATAGGATCCCCATAAGGGGAATAGGAGATTTAAAATTGTGTGACAAGAACTCTAAGGCTTTCTTTATGCCTGAATTCACCTCTAACCTTGTCTCAGTTAAAAAGGCTACAACTGATCTCAATAGCTATGTTATATTTGGTCCTAATAGCTTTCATTTTCAGGATATTGAGAGTGGAAAAGTTTTGGGAGAAGGAAACACTAATGGGGATTTATATGTTTTTGAGGACTCTCCAGCTGTAAAGTCTACTCCTCTTTCTTGTCAATCTTGTTATGTTGTTAGCCCTAATAGACTGTGGCATGATAGACTAGGCCACCCTCATGCTAGGGCTTTAGAGATTATGTTACCCCATGTTGTTTTTGACCATCTGAACTGTGAAGCTTGCATCTTAGGCAAACATTGTAAAACTGTCTTTCCTAAATCTGCAACCATATATGAAAAATGTTTTGATCTTGTGCATTCTGATGTTTGGACATGTTTATCTAGAGATAATCACAAATACTATGTTACATTCATTGATGAGAAATTGAAATATACATGGGTCACACTGCTGGCATCTAAGGATAGAGTATTTGATGCATTTGTCAATTTTGAAACATATGTCTCTAATCAGTTTAATGCAAAGATCAAGGTTTTCAGGTCTGACAATGGTGGGGAATACACTAGTCACAAATTCAAAGATCACCTAGCAAGACATGGGATCATGCATCAAATGAGCTGCCCGTATACTCCTCAACAAAATGGTGTAGCTGAGAGGAAGAATAGACACCTCATGGAAGTTGCTCGATCAATGATGTTTAACACCAATGTCCCAAGGAGATTGTGGAGTGATGCAGTCACAACAGCATGTTATCTCATCAATAGGATTCCAACGAGAATTCTGAATGATTCATCTCCTTTTGAGGTATTAAACCAAACCAGACCCTCTATTGATCACTTACGAGTGTTTGGTTGTGTTTGTTTTGCACTAAGACCAGGTGGACTGAGGGATAAGCTGGAAGCTAAGAGCACAAAGTGCATGTTCCTAGGCTACTCTACTACCCAGAAGGGCTACAAATGCTATAACTTCTCAAGGAACAGAATGATTGTGTCAAGAGATGTCAAGTTCATTAAGCACCAAGGGTATCACGACAAGAAGGATTGGGGAAGTTTGAAAGATTTAGCAAGATCACCATCTGACAGAGCTGCTTGTCTCCAACACCTCCTAAGTCATCTTGGAAATCCTCCATCTCGGAGAGAAGAACAATTCGAGAATGTTGAAACCAACCAGCAAGGCATGGAAACTCCTGAAGATCAACCCAATCCCATAGAGAACACAGATACCACTGAGCACACTCAGCCTGAACCAAAACCCCTTGACGTGGAACATGACCATGATCACGATGAGGTTGATAGGACTGAAGATGTGGTTCAAGAGGATCACCATGATGAGGCTGTACATGAAGCAGAAACTACTCCACCACCACCTCCTCCCCGGAGAAGCACTAGAAGGAGGTTTGGACCCGAACATTGGAGAGAAACTAGAGTCTACTTCAACAACCAGACTGTGGCACATCCTATCCAAGCTACTTGTTCTCTTGACCTATTGCCAACCGCACATCAAGCCTTCCTCGGTAAGCTTGATACTCAATGGATTCCACAGAGTTATGAAGAAGCTAAAGGAAGTAGAGAATGGCTCGGAGCAGTGGATGATGAGGTTGGGGCTATTGAAAGGAATCATACATGGGATGAAGCCGACCTACCTTAGGAAAGAAGGCGGTTAGTTCAAGGTGGCTGTTCTCTATCAAATATCTGAGCAATGGAGATATTGAGAGGTACAAAGCCAGACTTATTGCAAGAGGTTTTACCCAGACTTATGGAGATGACTTCACTGAAACGTTTGCTCGATCTGCTACATACAATTCGTGTTGTTCTCTCATTGGCTACAAATCTGGATTGGGAGTTATGGCAAATGGATGTGAAGAATGCGTTCTTGCAAGGGGAACTTGAAGAAGAAGTATACATGACCCCTCCACCAGGCCTTGAAGACTCCATTGCTCCGGGAAAGGTCCTGCGGTTGAGAAAAGCCATCTATGGACTCAAACAATCTCCTAGAGCTTGGTATCGGAAACTGAGCTGTACTCTGGAACAAAAAGGGTTCAAGCGATCTGAAGCTGATCACACCTTGTTCACCGTCCAAAGTCCAAGAGGAATTATGGTTGTATTGATCTATGTGGATGACCTTATCATTTCCGGCAATGATAAGGAAGGTATTCTCGAAACTAAAACCTATCTCAAAGCTACATTTGATATCAAAGATCTTGGAGAACTAAAATATTTCCTAGGGATTGAAGTTTGTCGCTCTTTGGAGGGCTTATTTCTCTCACAAAGGATATATACACTTGATTTGTTGAATGAGACAGGTACAAGCAGAGCAAAACCGGCCAAAACTCCTCTTGCAGATGGCTACAAGAAGTCAAGCGAAAGGGGAGAAAAAGAACAAGGAGTTGAAGAAGAAGATCCATTAGACAAACCATATGCAGATCCTCTCCAATACCAAAGACTAGGGGGTAAGCTTATCTATCTGACTCTAACACGGCCTGACTTGTGTTTTGGTTTGAAGCAGGTGAGTCAATACATGCAAAAACCCACAGCCCACCATTGGAACATGGTGGAGAGGATACTCAGATATCTGAAAAAGAGTCCTGGACAAGGCATATGGATGGGAAAGAACGAGAATGCCGAGATTGTGGGTTACTGTGATGCTGACTATGCTGGTGACACTAATGATAGGAAGTCAACCACTGGATATTGCACATTCGTTGGAGGGAATTTGGTGACATGGAAGTCTAAGAAGCAAAAGGTAGTGTCATGCTCAAGTGCTGAATCTGAGTATAGAGCAATGAGGAAGCTCACGGAGGAACTCATCTGGCTCAAGGCACTACTCAGCGATCTAGGCATTGAAACCACGAGACCCATCACCATGCATTGTGACAATCAAGCTGCCATACACATTGCCAGCAACTCGGTGTTTCACGAGAGGACAAAGCATATAGAAGTTGACTGCCACAAAGTTCGAGAGAAGATCAAAGAAGGAGTCACTCTACCATGCTTTACAAGAAGTGAAGATCAACTTGCAGACATCTTCACCAAAGCTACAAGCCTCAAGGTTTGCACACACATCTACAGCAAACTTGGGCTTGTGGATCCAGCTCACCCTTGATCATATTCCCCTACTCGTAGACGTTATGCTCTTTTCCTCATCATACACTTTTTCCCACGTGGTTTTGTTTATGATGAGGTTTTTACCGAGGTAACGCCTACGCAGGTCCAAGCTTAGCCTTTGTTCACCGACGGTTAAGCTTGAGGGGGAGTATTGAAAAAGGTAGGTAGAGTTTGGTCACCTCTGGGGTACTGTTCATCCCAAGACACGGAATCACTATTCATCCCGTAGGTCTTTGTTTACATGTTATATGAATATCTTTCTGACCCAGGTTACTGTTTATCCCGGGGGTCGGGTTACTATTCATACCACTCTTGTATTTAGGGTTTTCCTCCTTCACTATAAAAGGAGGAAACCCTCCTTTATTGAAACTTAATCTGATTTTCAGCCTCCATGGCTTAATGAGAAAAGAGGGCTGTGCCTCCAATCTTTATTTCCATCATTTCTCTCTTTGATTCTTGTTGAGATCTCTTAATCTTTCAATCTTATTCCGCATAATCTTACAGGTTTAGGGTTTAAGTTTCAAGGTTTAGGATTTAGGGCATGGGATTTAGTGTTTAGGGTTTAGGGTTTAAGGTTTACAGTTTAGGGTTTAGGTTTTGGAGTTTACGGTTTAGGGTGTAGAGTTTAGGGTTTAGGGTTTAGGGTTTAGGGTTTAGGGCTTAGGGTATAGGATTCAGGGTTTTATGTTTAGGGTTGAGAGTTTAGGGTTTAGGGTTTAGAAGTTAGGGTTTAGGAGTTAGGGTTTAGGGTCTAGGGTTTAGTGTTTAGGTTTCGAATTTAAAGTTTAGGGTTTAAGGTTTAGGGTTTTGGGTTTAGGTTTAGGGTTTAAGTTTGAAAGTTTAAGATTTAGGGCATGGGATTTAGTGTTTAGGGTTTGGGGGTTAAGGTTTACGGTTTAGGTTTTAGAGTTTAGGGTATGGGATTTAGGGTTTTAGGCTTAGGGTTTAAGGTTTAGGGTTTACGTGTTAGGGTTTAAGGTTGAAATTTTAGGGTTTAGGTTTAAGTTTGGGGTTCAGGGTATGGGAGTCAGGGTTTTAGACTTAAAGTTTAGAGTTTAGGATTTAGGGTTTAGGATTTAGGGTTTAGTGTTTAAGGTTTTGGACTTCGGGTATGGGATTTAGAGTTTTGGGCTTAGGTTTTAGGGTTTAATGTTTAGGGTTGAGAGTATTGGGTTTAGAGTTTAAGGTTTAGGGTTTAGTGTTTAGGTTTTAAGGGTTAGGGTTCAGGGTTTAGGGGTTAGGGTTTAGGGTTTAAGTTTTAGGGTTTAAGGTTAAATGTTTAAGGTTTAGGGTTTAGTGTTTAGGGTTTAAGGGTTAGGGTTTATGGTTTAGGGTTTAGGGTTTAGGGTTTAGGGTTTAGGGTTTAGGGTTTAGGGTTTAGGGTTTAGTGTTTAGGATTTAAGGGTTAGGGTTTAGTATTTAGGGTATACGATTTAGGGTTTACGGTTTTGGTTTTAGTGTTTAGGTTTAGGGTTTAAGTTTCAAGGTTTAGGATTTAGGGCATGGGATTTAGTGTTTAGGGTTTAGGGTTTAAGGTTTACAGTTTAGGGTTTAGGTTTTGGAGTTTACGGTTTAGGGTGTAGAGTTTAGGGTTTAGGGTTTAGGGGTTAGGCTTTAGGGTTTAAATTTTAGGGTTTAGGGTTTAGGGTTTAGGGTTTAGGGTATGGGATTCAGGGTTTTATTTTTAGGGTTTAGAGTTTAGGGTTTAGGGTTTAGGAGTTAGGGTTTAGGGTTTAGGGTTTAGGGTTTAGTGTTTAGTGTTTAAGGTTTTGGACTTAGGGTATGGGATTTAGAGTTTTGGGCTTAGGTTTTAGGGTTTAATGTTTAGGGTTGAGACTATTGGGTTTAGAGTTTAAGGTTTAGGGTTTAGTGTTTAGGTTTTAAGGGTTAGGGTTTAGGGTTTAGGGGTTAGGGTTTAGGGTTTAAGTTTTAGGGTTTAGGGTTAAATGTTTAGGGTTTAGGACTTAGGGTATAGGATTTAGAGTTTTGGGCTTAAAGTTTAGGGTTTAAGGTTTAGGGCTAAGGGTTTAGCGTGTACGGTTTAGGGTTTAAGGTGTAGCGGTTACGGTTTAGTGTTTAGGGTTTCAGGGTTAGGGTTTAGGGTTTAGGATTTAGGGTATAGGATTTATGGATTTGGGCTTAAGGTTTAGGGTTTAGGGTTTAGGGTTTAGGTTTAGGGTTTAAGTTTGAAGGTTTAGAGTTTAGAGCATGGGATTTAGTTTTTAAGGTTTAGGGTTTAAAGTTTACAGTTTAAGGTTTAGGTTTTATAGTTTAAAGTATAGGATTTAGGGTTTTAGGCTTAGGGTTTAGGGTTTAGTGTTTAGCGTTTAGGGTATGGGATTCAGGGTTTTAGGCTTAGAGTTTAGAGTTTAGGGTTTAGGGTTTAGGAGTTAGGGTTTAGGGTTTAGGATTTAGGGCTTAGAATTTAGGGTAAGGGATTTAGGGTTTAGGGTTTAGGGTTTTGGTTTCGAATTTAAAGTTTAGGGTTAAAGGTTTAGGGTTTACGGTTTAGGTTTAGGGTTTAGTGTTTAGGGTTTTGGTTTCGAATCTAAAGTTTAGGTTTGAAGGTTTAGGGTTTAGTGTTTAAGGTATAGGGTTTAGGGTTTAGGGTTTATGGTTTAGGGTTTTGGGTTTTGGGCATAATGTTTAGGGTTTAGGTTTTAGGGTTTTGGGTTTTGGGTATAATGTTTAGGGTTTAGGGTTTAGGGTTTATGGTTTAGGGTTAAGGGTTTAGGGTTTAGGGTATAGGGTTTGAGGTTTAGGGTTTAAGGGTTAAGGTTTAGTATTTAGGGTATATGATTTAGGGTTTAGGGTTTTGGGTTTAGTGTTTAGGTTTAGGGTTTAAGTTTCAAGGTTTAGGATTTAGGGCATGGGATTTAGTGTTTAGGGTTTAGGGTTTAAGGTTTACAGTTTAGGGTTTAGGTTTTAGAGTTTACGGTTTAGGGTGTAGAGTTTAGGGTTTAGGGTTTAGGGTTTAGGCTTTAGGGTTTAAATTTTAGGGGTTAGGCTTTAGGGTTTAGGCTTTAGGGTTTAGTGTTTAGGGTTTTGGTTTCGAATTTAAAGTTTAGGTTTGAAGGTTTAGGGTTTAGTGTTTAGGGTTTAAGGGTTAGGGTTTATGGTTTAGGGTTTAGGGTTTAGGGTTTAGGGTTTAGGGTTTAGGGTTTAGGGTTTAGGGTTTAGGGTTTAGGGTTTAAGGTTTAGGGTTTAGGGTTTAAGGGTTAGGGTTTAGTATTTAGGGTATATGATTTACGGTTTAGGGTTTTGGGTTTAGTGTTTAGGTTTAGGGTTTAAGTTTCAAGGTTTAGGGTTTAGGGTTTAGGGTTTAGTGTTTAGGTTTCAAATTTAAAGTTTAGGGTTTAAGGTTTAGGGTTTTGGGTTTAGGTTTAGGGTTTAAGTTTGAAAGTTTAAGATTTAGGGCATGGGATTTAGTGTTTAGAGTTTGGGGTTTAAGGTTTACGGTATAGGTTTTAGAGTTTAGGGTATGGGATTTAGGGTTTTAGGCTTAGGGTTTAAGGTTTAGGGTTTACGTGTTAGGGTTTAGGGTTGAAATTTTAGGGTTTAGGGTTTAAGTTTTAGGGTTTAGTGCTTAGGTTTTAAGGGTTAGGGTTTAGGGTTTACGTGTTAGGGTTTAGGGTTGAAATTTTAGGGTTTAGGGTTTATGTTTTAGGGTTTAGTGTTTAGGTTTTAAGGGTTAGGGTTTAGGGTTTAGTTGTTAGGGTTTAGGGTTTAGGGTATCGATTTAAGGTTTAGGGTTTAAGTTTTAGGGTTTAGGGTTAAATGTTTAGGGTTTAGGACTTAGGGTATGGGATTTAGAGTTTAGGATTTAGGGTTTAAGGTTTAAGTTTCAAGGTTTAGATTTAGGGCATGGGATTTAGTGTTTAGGGTTTAGGGTTTAAGGTTTACAGTTTAGGGTTTAGGTTTTAGAGTTTACGGTTTAGGGTGTAGAGTTTAGGGTTTAGGCTTTAGGCTTTAGGGTTTAAATTTTAGGATTTAGGGTATGGGATTCAGGATTTTATGTTTAGGGTTTAAAGTTTAGGGTTTAGGGTTTAGGAGTTAGGGTTTAGGGTTTAGGGTTTAGGGTTTTGGTTTCAAATTTAAAGTTTAGGGTTTAAGGTTTAGGGTTTAGGGTTTAGGTTTATGGTTTAAGTTTGAAAGTTTAAGATTTAGGGCATGGGATTTAGTGTTTATGGTTTAGGGTTTAAGGTTTACGGTTTAGGTTTTAGAGTTTAGGGTATGGCATTTAGGGTTTTAGGCTTAGGGTTTAAGGTTTAGGGTTTAGGTGTTATGGTTCAGGGTTGAAATTTTAGGGTTTAGGGTTTAAGTTTGGGGTTTAGGGTATAGGACTCAGGGTTTTAGACTTAAAGTTTAGAGTTTAAGATTTAGGGTTTAGGATTTAGGGTTTAGTGTTTAGGGTTTTGGACTTAGGGTATGGGATTTAGAGTTTTGGGCTTAGGCTTTAGGGTTTATTGTTTAGGGTTGAGAGTATTGGGTTTACGGTTTAAGGTTTAGGCCTGAGGGTTTAGCGTGTACAGTTTAGGGTTTAAGGTGTAGGGGTTAGGGTTTAGGGTTTAGGATTTATGGTATAAGATTAATGGTTTTGGGCTTAGGGTTTAGGGTTTATGGTTTAGGGTTTGGGTTTAGAGTTTAGGATTTAGGGTTTAGAATTTAAAGTTTAAGGGTTAAGGTTTAGGGTTTATGGTTTAGGGTTTAGGGTTTGCGGTTTAAGGTTTAAAGTTTAAGGTTTAAAGTAAGTGATTTAGGGTTTAGCGTTTAGGGTTTCTGTTTTGAATTTAAAGTTTAGGATTTAAGGTTTAGGGTTTAGGGTTTAGGGTTTAGGTTTAGGGTTTAAGTTTGAAGGTTTGGAATTTAGAGCATGGGATTTAGTGTTTAAGGTTTAGGGTTTAAAGTTTACAGTTTAAGGTTTAAGGTTTAGGTTTTAGAGTTTAAAGTTTAGGATTTAGGGTTTTAGGCTTAGGGTTTAGGGTTCAGGTTTTAGCGTTTAGGGTATAGGATTTAGGGTTTTAGGCTTAGGGTTTAGAGTTTAGGGTTTAGGGTTTAGGAGTTAGGGTTTAGGGTTTAGGGTAAGGGATTTAGGGTTTAGGGTTTAGGGTTTTGGTTTCGAATTTAAAGTTTAGGGTTTAAGGTTTAGTGTGTAGGGTTTAGGTTTAGGGTTTATGTTTGAAGGTTTGGAATTTAGACCATGGGATTTAGTGTTTAAGGGTTAGGGTTTAAAGTTTACAGTTTACGGTTTTGGTTTTAGAGTTTAAAGTATAGGATTTAGGGTTTTAGGCTTAGGGTTTAGGGTTTAGGTTTTAACGTTTAGGGTATGGGATTCAGGGTTTAGGCTTAGGGTTTAGAGTTTAGGGTTTAGGGTTTAGGAGTTAGGGTTTAGGGTTTAGGGTAAGGGATTTAGGGTTTAGGGTTTAGGGTTTTGGTTTCGAATTTAAAGTTTAGGGTTGAAGGTTTAGGGTTTAGGGTTTAGTGTTTAGGGTTTTTTTTTCGAATTTCAAGTTTAGGGTTGAAGGTGTAAGGTTTAGGGTTTAGGGTTTAGGTTAAGGGTTTAGTGTTTAGGGTTTAAGGGTTAGGGTTTAGGGTTTAGGGTTTAGGGCTTAAGGTTTAGTGTTTAGGATTTAAGGGTTAGGGTTTAGTATTTAGGGTATACGATTTAGGGTTTAGGGTTTTAGGTTTAGTGTTTAGGTTTAGGGTTTAAGTTTCAAGGTTTAGGATTTAGGGCATGGGATTTAGTGTTTAGGGTTTAGGGTTTAAGGTTTACAGTTTAGGGTTTAGGTTTTGGAGTTTACGGTTTAGGGTGTAGAGTTTATAGGGTTTAGGGTTGAGAGTTTAGGGTTTAGGGTTTAGAAGTTAGGGTTTAGGAGTTAGGGTTTAGGGTTTAGGGTTTAGGGTTTAGGGTTTAGGGTTTAGTTTTAAGTGTTTAGGTTTTGAATTTAAAGTTTAGGGTTTAAGGTTTAGGGTTTTGGGTTTAGGTTTAATGTTTAAGTTTGAAAGTTTAAGATTTAGGGCATGGGATTTAGGGTTTAGGTTTAGGGTTTTTGGGTTTAGGTTTAGTGTTTAAGGTTTGGGGTTTAAGGTTTACGGTTTAGGTTTTAGAGTTTAGGGTATGGGATTTAGGGTTTTAGGCTTAGGGTTTAAGGTTTAGGCTTTAGATGTTAGGGTTTAGGGTTGAAATTTTAGGGTTTAGGGTTTAAGTTTATGGTTTAGGGTATGGGACTCAGGGTTTTTGATTTAAAGTTTAGAGTTTAGGATTTAGGGTTTAGGATTTAGGGTGTTAGTGTTTAGGGTTTTGGACTTAGGGTATAGGATTTAGAGTTTTGGGCTTAGGCTTTAGGGTTTAATGTTTAGGGTTGAGAGTATTGGGTTTAGGGTTAAAGGTTTAGGGTTTAGTGTTTAGGTTTTAAGGGTTAGGGTTTAGGGTTTAGGGGTTAGAGTTTATTGTTTAGGGTATGGATTTAAGGTTTAGGGTTAAGTTTTAGGGTTTAGGGTTAAAAGTTTAGGGTTTAGGACTTAGGGTTTTGGGCTTAAGGTTTAGGGTTTAGGGTTTAGGTTTAGGGTTTAGTGTTTAGGGTTTTGGTTTCGAATTTAATGTTTAGGGTTAAAGGTTTAGGGTTTAGGGTTTAGGTTGAGGGTTTAGTATTTAGGGTTTAAGGGTTACGGTTTAGGGTTTTGGGTTTAGGGTTTAGGGTTTAGGGTTTAAGGTTTAGGGTTTAGGGTTTAGGGTTTAGGGTTTAGGGTTTAGGGTTTAGGGTTTAGGGTTTAGGATTTAGGGTTTAGGGTTTAGTGTTTAGGATTTAAGGGTTAGGGTTTAGTATTTAGGGTATACGATTTAGGGTTTACGGTTTTGGTTTTAGTGTTTAGGTTTAGGGTTTAAGTTTCAAGGTTTAGGATATAGGGCATGGGATTTAGTGTTTAGGGTTTAGGGTTTAGGTTTTGGAGTTTACGGTTTAGGGTGTAGAGTTTAGGGTTTAGGGTTTAGGGGTTAGGCTTTAGGGTTTAAATTTTAGGGTTTAGGGTTGATATGAACCTGAGCAGCAAGGAGGAAGAAGAAGAACTAGAGGCTGAGGAGGAGCTAGGAGATGATCGTGGAGCTGCTAAGATAATCGAGATGCCAACCGGACCAATAACTGTAGAAAAACAAAGAGAACCTTTGTAGTTTCCAGATCCATATTCCTAAACAAGAAAGCTTAAAGAAGAAGAAGATGGAGAAACTTTTTCTTCTCTTGATTTTTTTCTCTAAAAATCCGATCTGGTTACTTACAATAATGAGAAAAAATATCTCAACTCATAAAGCCAAACATGTGGCTAAGAATAATTAAACATGTGACTAAAACCTGAACCACAAATTAATAAATCATTTTCGTCGATTACTATTCCTTTGAGCCCAACTAATACATTTTTTGGCCTTTTAGTCTCTTGGAGCCATTGATACCCTCTTGGTCTTCACTCTTGATCTTCTGATCAACATTCCCCCTCAAGATCGGTTGGTGGAGATCCATCAAACCCATCTTGCTATGAAGATCACTACACACTCTAGATGATGTAGCCTTGGTGAAGACATCAGCTAACTGATCCATGCTTCTAACAAATGTTGGGAGTATAGTCCCAGCTTCAACTTTCTCCCTAACATAGTGACAATCAACCTCTATGTGCTTTGTCCTCTCGTGGAACACTGAGTTAGAGGCAATATGAATTGCTGCTTGATTGTCACAATGGAGGGTAATAGGTTCAGAAGATTCAATACCTAGATCCTTAAGGAGAGCCTTTATCCAAACCAGTTCACCCGTTGTGTTTGCCATTGCTCGATACTCAGCCTCTGCACTCGATCTAGATATCACCTTCTGCTTCTTACTTCTCCAGGTAACAAGGTTTCCACCACCCAAGGTGCAATAACGGTTATCGACTTCGATCGATCTTATCTCCCTTGATCAGAATCACAATATCCTACTATATCAGTTGAGTTATTGCAGCCCATCCAAATACCTTTGCCTGGTGTGCCTTTCAAATATCTGAGAATACGATCCACCATTCCCCAATGATGCTTACTTGGAGTCTGCATGTGTTGACTCACTTGATTCACCGCAAAAGAAATATCAGGTCTGGTGATAGTCAAGTAGATCAACCTCCCAATAAGTCTCTGATATTGCTTCACTTCCACAAGAGGCTCCCCCTCAGAACATATCTTGTACCCGTCTTCGATAGGAGTCTTAGCTGGTTTTACTCCTAGCTTCCATGTCTCCTCCAACAAATCAAGAGTGTATTTCCTTTGGGATAAGAAGAGTCCATCAGCAAACTTACATACCTCAATCCCAAGGAAATATTTAAGCTCACCCAAGTCTTTGATATCAAATGAAGCCTTGAGTAAACTCTTTGTTCTCTTGATCCCCTCAACGTCATCTCCTGTGACAATGATATCATCCACATACACTAGTACTGCAACGATTCCATTCTCCCCCTGAGTGGTGAACAATGTATGGTCTGCCTCAGATCTTCGAAAACCATTCTCAAGAAGGCATCCACTAAGCTTGTGATACCAAGCCCTAGGTACTACTTAAGACCATAGATCGCCCTTTTCAGCTTACAAACCCTGTTTTTTTCACCAATATTCACTCTTACGGTGGAACCATATACACTTCTTCTTTCAACTCTCCTTGAAGAAATGCATTTTTCACATCCATCTGCCACAAATCCCAACACAGATTAGTAGCAATAGAGAGAAGAACTTCGTCTTGAATGGAGCTTGACTCTTTGGCATAAGCGTTTCTTTGTAATCCACTCCATACTTCTGTGTGTAACCTTTAGCCACTAACCTCGCTTTGTATCTCTCTATTTCTCCGGTGCTAGTATACTTGATGGTATAAACCCATCTACAGACCCATTAGTTTCTTCTTGTCGGGCTTGTCAATCTCGTCCCATGTACCATTCTTAACCATAGATTCTATCTCTTCCAACATAAGCTTGAACCCCACATCATCGAAACAGGCCTCTTCATAGCTTTGGAATCCTATGTTGATCAATCTTGGAGAGAAAGGCTTGGTGTTCTTGTGGAAACTGATCCATGGTACAATGATTCCGAATTGGATGAGCTACTTTGGTTATTGTAATATACCCTTGTGTTCTTCCAATTTTCAGGAGGAAATCTCATCCTTGTACTTCTTCGCAATGGAGGTACAACTTCTTCTTCTTCATAATCTGATTCTTGATTCCTCTTCAACCTCTGTTTCCACTAAATCTGGATTAGGAGCAACACTTTCGGTGATTCTTCATCTCCAATATTACCCCTATATGCCTTGAGTCACCAGCGTCACTCTCCTCAGCCTCAACATGTTCCACAGGAATCAACCCGTGGAGCTATCCCTCCAGAATAACCCTTAGAGTTGATGCACTCTCAGTCGTGACTAGGTCTTCCAAGTTATTCCAATCCCGCCTATCAAAGTAACCCTTCTCTTCAATAAACTTAACCTCCCTTGAGACATACATCCTCTTTGTAGTGGGATTGTAGCATTTATATCCCTTTTGTGTAGTAGAGTATCCAATGAAACACACTTGACACTCTTTGGCTCTAGCTTGTTCCTCGAGCATCCGGAACATGCACATATAGAATCCAACCAAAAACACGTAGATGATCAAGAGAGGGTTTAGTTTTGTTCACTACCTCATGAGGTGAGACACTTCCAAGAGAAACAGTTGGTAGCCGGTTAATAAGATAGCAAGCTGTCATTACCGCATCTCCCCAATATTGTTTAGGCACATTTCTATCAAACAACATTGTTTTCACAACCTCCATGAGATGTCTATTCTTGCGTTCAGCTACTCCATTTTGCTGTGGAGTATAGGCGCAAGAGGTCTGGTGTACGATTCCGAGCTTCCCAACAAAATCCTTAAAGGCATTACTCGTGTACTCTCCCCCATTATCACTCCTTAAGCTTTTGATCTTAGTTCCAAACTGAGTCAATACATAGTTGTAGAACTTGGAGAAAGCATCAAGAACGTGACGCTTTGAAGGCAAAAGCGTAATCCATGTGTACTTTGACTTCTCATCGATAAATGACACAAAATATTTATATTGATCACGAGTTGCACAAGGTGCTGTCCATACATCAGAATGTACCAGATCAAAACACTCATCATACAAAGTTGAAGATTTTGGAAACACATTCCTACAATGTTTTCCTAAAATGCAAGCTTCACACTTTTGATGATCTTGAACTTTCTGATTAGGAAGAGTGATAAGATCTCCCTAGATCAACTCTGACTTAGGCTGTGTCGACGTGATGATGTTGATGAGGGTGGAGGCGCGACGTTGAGAGTGGAGGTGCGGTGGTAGTGATGTGATCGGATGGAGCCTGGGCGTGCTTACTTGGAGAACAGGTTGGTGATTGTTATGGATAGATGTTTCGATGGTAAGATGATTTAGAACAGGTAGCAGAATTTCTTGATCACAAAGTGTTGAGAAATTCGGATTCAATGAAGATATTTCACGAATCAAAGTGAGGGAAGAAATCAAACTTTCAGTTTTTTTTCATAAATTCTTCGCTGCCTAACAATGATCACGCCACTAGGGTTTTATAACACAACCCTAGTTAAAACGCAGACCTAATTAAGAAAAGGAAACATCATGTAGTTTTTTGTAAAATAAACAACAAGCAGTTTTTAATTTAAAACAGAAACAGCGAGGCGTCCCTTCCCACAGGAACCTAGTTGGTGCGCCTCTAAAATACTAAGTACAAAGTCACTGTGACTTGTACATTATTACCCACTAGCAATGACTCCTAAATAACTTCGGCGTAGTGATTCATCTGCCTCATTAAAAACCATGCTTTGAGAAAACCCATTGGGATAAAACTCACCATGGGAAAAAAGTCAGATTCCTCACCTAAGTTACTTAGTCATCATTACGGGTGCAGTCTTCATTGTGGTGATGTTGAAGACTTGAATCATTGGTGGATTGAATGCTCCTTGGCTATGAGTGAATGAGGCTTCCTTGGCCATCTCTTTAGCTCTGGGAGCAGTGATCCTCCGAACTATCTCTGGTTCTTCCTCGAGCTCCGGGCTCCTCGGCTCCTTGCTACCCATGATCATATCATCCCTCCCTCTTGAAAAGGATTTGTCCTCAAATCTGTATCTGCAATATAGGGAAGCAAGTCAGACACATTGAGCGATGGAGATATGTTATACTTACCTTGGAGGTCAAGCTGATAAGCATTGTTGTTGATCCTCTTGATGACTTCAAATGGTCCGTCAACCCGTGGCATAAGCTTGCTCTTCCTCTCTTTGGGAATCTTTCCTTTAAGTAAATGAACCCACACCAAGTCGCCTTCTTGAAGATCATCTCCTTTCTGCCCTTGTTTGCTTGTTTTTCTTCTTTGAGTCCTCTTCTCGATATTCTCCTTAGCCTTAGCGTGTATCTTCCTCACCTGTTCAGCTTTTTTCTTGCCATCTAAACTACATTTCACATTTAACGGCAAAGGGATCAAATCTAGAGGTGATTGTGGATTAAACCCATAAACAATTTCAAAAGGGGAAAAAGAGTTGCAGAATGCTTAAGCGTGATTGTAGGCAAACTCACGTGTGGTAAGCACTCTTCCCATGACTTGATATTACTTTTTACCAGCATACGAGAAGTGTAGACAATGTTCTGTTCACCACCTCTGTTTGACCGTCGATCGAGGATGACACGTCGTTGAAAATGTCAGCTTGGTTCCTAGTTTAGCCCATAAGGTTCTCCAGAAGTGCCCTAAAAACTTGGTATCCCGGTCTGAGACTATCTCTTGAGGCATGCCATGTAGACGTACTATTTCCCTGAAAAACAAGTTAGCTACAACAACAGCATCATCCGTCTTGTGACTAGCAATGAAATGAGCCATCTTGCTGAACCTGTCAACAACCACAAATATAGAATCTCTACCATTTCTGGTTCGAGGTAAGCCAAGTACAAAATCCATAGAAATATGAGTCCAAGGTTGAGAAGGGATAGGGAGAGGAGTGTACAAACCGTGAGGCTGCACCTTACTTTTTGCCATTTTACAAACAGCACACCTAGAACAAACCTTCTCGACGTCTGTCTTCATATTTGGCCAGTAGAAGTGATCTTGCAGTCCAGATAGGGTCTTTGCTACTCCAAAATGCCCAGCTAGTCCACCTCCATGAGCTTCTCGGCGAGTAGTTCCCTAATAGATCCGCGTGGGATGCACAGTCTCTTGTTGTAGAATAAATAGCCTGCCTGTCTAAAATACTTTTCAAAAGCAAACTTATGACATTTGCCATAGCTCTCCAGCAAAATCAAGGTCAGTCTAAATGCAGGTCTATGATATGTTCAAACCCATGTAATTTCGATGTTAACGTAGAAACAAGAGTGTACCTTCTGGATAATGCATCTGCGACTACATTATCCTTACCTTTCTTATACTTAACAATGTATGGAAACGTTTCAATGAACTCCATCCACCTGGCGTGCCTCTTGTTGAGCTTGTGCTGTCCTTTTAGATGCTTCAATGGCCCGTGGTCGGTGTGAATAACAAACTCCTTAGGCCATAAGTACTGTTGCCACGTCTGAAGGGCTCGAACCAATGCGTATAACTCCTTGTCATAAGTGGGATAATTCAGCGTTGATCCTCCTAATTTCTCCTTTGAAATATCGATTGGTTTCCTATCCTGCATCAAAACAGCTCCTATACCTACTCCAGAGGCATCACATTCAATCTCAAAAGTTTTTATAAAATCAGGAAGTACTAAAAGAGGGGAATTGATAAGCTTCTCTTTAAGGGCTGTAAAAGCCTGCTCTTGGGCGTCTCCCCACTTGAACCCCACGTCCTTCTTGATGACTTCCGTCAATGGCGCAGCAAGGGTGCTAAAATCTTTCACAAACCGCCTATAAAAGCCGGCTAGACCATGGAAGCTCCTGACTTCTCCTACGTTTTTAGGGGCTGGCCATTCCTTGATTGCCTTTATCTTCTCTTCATCTACCTTTACTCCATCTGCACTTACTACAAAACCTAAGAAAACAATCTCATTAGTGCAAAAAGAACATTTAGAGTGATTAGCATAGAGGGATTGAGAACGAAGAACATCTAGAACCCTGCGGATGTGTTCTAAATGTTCCTCCAAACCTTTGCTGTAGATGAGTATATCATCGAAGTAGACTACCACGAAGACTCCTATGAACTGTCTTAAGGCGTGGTTCATGAGGCGCATGAAGGTGCTGGGAGCATTGGTGAGACCAAACGGCATGACTAACCATTCATACAGCCCCTGCTTGGTCTTGAAAGCAGTTTTCCACTCATCCCCTTCCTTCATTCTGATCTGGTGATATCCACTCTTTAAATCGATCTTGGAGAAGATTGTTGAACCACATAACTCATCCAGCATGTCATCTAGCCTTGGAATAGGATGCCTGTACTTCACGGTAATGTTGTTGATCGCTCTACAATCTACACACATCCTCCAAGTTCCATCTTTCTTAGGAACTAACAAGTGTAGTCTTGCATGGACTCAAGCTCTCTCGATATGTCCTTTAATCATTAGCTCTTCTACTTCTGAAGCTCCTTTGTCTCTACAGGATTTGTTACATACGCTGGTCTGTTAGAGTGCTGATCCTGGCACTAAATCTATCTGGTGCTCTATCCCACGGATTGGAGGTAGTCCTGGTGGTATCTCTTACGGAAAAACATCCACGTATTCCTGCAAAATCTCATTCATAGCACTAGGTAGCTCCTGTGAAAGATTAGTACTAACAAAGGGATTCCTTGTATCTGAACATAAACGTAGTCATTTCAGGATCAAAGAGTTTAGAGAATTCACTTGTGATTAATGTAGAGGCTGTTGAAACTTGCTCTCTCTCTGGCGGTTCATATGGAGCTGATCCTGATAGATTTCACCTGGTGTGAGTGGGAGAAAAGAGTGACCTTGCGCCCTTGAACTCAAATGAATGCTTGTTGGTATAACCATCATGCATAACCCTTCTATCAAACTGCCATGGTCTGCCTAATAAAAGCGTGACTAGACTTCATAGGAATCACATCACAGAGCAGTTCATCCTCATACTTCCCAATTGCTAGTTTGACTAACACTTGCTGCGAAAGCGGTCAAAAGCTCCTTTGTTGTTCAACCACTGTAGCTGGTAGGGTCCGGGATGTGAAGTGGTCTTAAGATTGAGCTTCTTTACCATCTCTTCACTAGCAGCATTGGTGCAGCTACCTCCATCTACAATCAACGTCGAGACTTTGTCCTGAACTACACACCTAGTGTGGAAGAGATTCTCACGCTGTCCTCTATCGTAGGGATGAACCTGAACACTCAAAGTCCTGCGTCTACCAACATCTCTCCAATGGGTGCTGATTCTTCCGCTTCTTCTAGATCAAGATCAGTTTAAGCTTTCGAACTATCCTGCTGGTACAATCTCTCCCCCCTTCCGAAGCGAAACATTCTCTTATTCGGACAGTCCGGGAGTAATGTCCCATGCCTTGACACTTGAAGCACCTAACCTGACTAGTAGCAGCTCCAGCCCTGGGTTTAAATTCGGTCTGAACCCCTTCTTTAACTGTCAGTGGCGCTGGCTTAGTGTCCTTGGTATAGATAGGTTTGTTGAGCTCTCTTGGCTTAGGGATGTTGGACGAGAAAGTGGGTCTCCGATTTTTCTCTTAATTTGGGATTCAAGCAGCTCTGCCGTATGTACCATCTCACGCACATCCTCATAATTCTGCAGCTCCACTTTATCTTGAATCTCTCGGTTTAGTCCCCCCAAGGAACCTAGAGCGCCACCATATCTTCACTCTCGCTCAGATCAGTACGATCATTAAAGTTTCAAGCTCACGATAGTCTCTAACTGACTTCGTACCTTGGATGAGCCGCCTCAACTTGTTAAGAATTTCTCTCCGATAATGGCTGGAACAAACCTCTTTCTCATTTGCCAGACCAGCTGCTCCCAAGTGGTAACAGGAGGCTCTCTATGTCTCTGCTTGGACATTCCCAGCTGTTCCCACCACAAAAGCGCATAACCACTGAATTCTGAAACAGCTATCTTCACCTTATTGAGCTCATAAGTTCCTTGGACCAGAAAATTAGATTCCATCTTCCTTTCCCAGTCTAAATAAACCTCTGGATCGTTGGTGCCATAAAAAGGTGGGTACTGAATCTTGATATGGTTCAGCTGCTGTCTCAAAGGATCAAAGTCTCGGCCATTGACTCTGTGTCTGTCTCTTCTCGCGGTTCTCCTACTATGCGTAGAGGCCTCTTCTTCATCAGAATATTGTACTTCGGAGTTTCCCGTGAATGCTCTATGCCCAGCAACATACTCTTCTCTGTGCTGTCGACTAGATGGATACCTCTCAGCCCTAGAACCAGCTTGTCTCCTCTGATTAAACGCGGTGTCCCCTAACTACATGAGGTGATCTAACAGTTCTGAATGCGGGTTAAGCTTAGAGGGTGATCCTACATGTGACTTCCTTGGCGAGGCGGATAGCTTCATTAGGACTAGGCGGTTCGAAGTGTTAAGATCAGTTAGCACTGGCCTCTTTTTGGAGATCCTTGAGGCGTTGTTCTTCGAACTGGGTGGTAAGCTGCTCTATTTGTTGGTTGAGTTGCGTTTTAACAGCCTCACTTGATACCTTGATTTGTTCAGCCATGGCTTTGTTAAGAGCTGCCATGGTTTCAGCTGAAAAGCTCCATGGTACTGAAACAAGTTACCAAAAGCTCATGATGGCTGGTTCTAATAAAAATCAATAGATAATATCAAAATAATGCATAAACAAATTCCTAATCTAATTAGGTTTTGAGTGCAGCCACGAAATCCTATTCTAATTAGGGGTTTGATGCAGCAATGATCCTAAACTAACTAGGAGCGAAAATCAAGGACAGCTACAATGAATTCCCTAATGCAACTAGGAATGAAAATAGAAACGAAATTGAAGCAAAAACAGCAAGGAAAAACCGCCTAGGGTATGCAAACAAAATTCTGAAACTAAAACAGTATGGAGATGGCGTTTTAGGGTTAGAGAAATTCTCAGCCTTTGGTTCAGAGTTGGCTCGATACCACTTGATAAGATCTCCCTAGATCAACTCTGACTTAGGCTGTGACGGCGTGATGATGTTGATGAGGGTGGGGCCTGACGTTGAGAGTGGAGGTCCGGTGGTAGTGATGTGATCGGGATGGAGCCTGGGCGTGCTTACTTGGAGAACAGGTTGGTGATTGTTATGGATAGATGTTTGATGGTAAGATGATTTAGAACAGGTAGAGAATTTCTTGATCACAAAGTGTTGAAATTCGGATTCAATGAAGATATTTCACGAATCAAAGTGAGGGAAGAAATCAAACTTTCAGTTTTTTTTCATAAATTCTTAGCTGCCTAACAATGATCACGCCACTAGGGTTTTATAACATAACCCTAGTGTAAAACGCAAACCCTAATCATAAAAGGAAAAATCATGTAGTTTTCTGAAAAATAAACAACAAGACATCTAACTTAAAAATAACAACAAAGCGTTTTAAAACTAAAACAGCGAGGCGTCCCTTCCCAAAGGAACCTAAGTGGTGCGCCCCAAAATACTAAGTACAGAGTCATTGTGACTTGTACATTATTCCCACTAGCAATGACTCCTAAATAACTCGACGTAGTGATTCATCTGCCTCATTAAAAACCATGCTGAGAAAACCCATTGGGACAAAACTCATCATGGGAAAAAGAGTACAGATTCCTCACCTAAGTTACTTAGTCATCATTACCGGGTGCAGTCTTCATAGTGGTGATGTTGAAGACTTGAATCATTGGTGGATTGAATGCTCCTTCGGCTATGAGTGAATGAGCTTCCTTGGCCATCTCTTTAGCTCTGGAACGAGTGATCCTCCCAACTATCTCTGGTTCTTCCTCAGCTCCAGGCTCCTCAGCTCCCTTGCTACCCATGATCATATCAAAGAGCAAACTGAAGGGCTTTGAGATGAGGATGTCCCAGCCTTTCATGCCAAAAGGAGCTAAGAGCCGACTTATCAACATCTGGTTTTTCCTTATCCAAAACATAGAGACCACCCTTGGAGCAACCTTCCCCGATGGTCTCCCCAGACTTATTATCCTGAAATTTTACATCATCAGAACTAAACACGACCAAGCAGTCAAGGTCCTTAGCAGCTTGCTGAACAGATAACAAATTATTAGAAAAATCTGGCAAATATAGAGCTTTCAGTTTCTTCTTAAACAACTCTAAATTCCCAATTCCTCTAATCTCAACATCCTGTCCATTCGCAATTGTAACCTTTCCACCATGCGGCTCAACCTCAGACAACAATTCCCTATCACTAATCATGTGATGAGAAGCACCAAAATCTACAATAACCGGTTTGCGAGTTCTAGAGGAAAAGAATCCCTTACCAGAATCTGCAAGCTTGGTGATGCTTTTGATGAGAGCATCTAAGTCTGATCTTCTTACCAAGTCGTCTGAGTTGAAGTAGCTACTCCAGCCACTCCCTTGATGTCTGGACCCGTCCTCTTGAAATTCTTGGGCCTTAGATGCGGATAGAGTGTCCAGCATTTGTCCTTGGAGTGTCCTTTCATCTTACAATGATCACACACAAGGTTCTTCTTGTCGACAGTCCATCCGACCTCCTTTCCTTTGCTCACATGAGCAACTTCACTTGTCCCTTTAAAGAGACCCTTGGAGCCTTCCTCCTTTTGAATCATCATGCACACTTGATTGAGAGTGGGCAGCTTCTCAAATCGTAGAATGTGATGAACTAGTCCAACGTAGGACTCATCAAGAGCGAGAAGCAAACCAAACACTTGGTCTTGCTCTCTCCTTTCTATCATATCCTTGATATCTATAGTATGAGGCCTAAGCACTTCCAGTTCTGCCCATAGCCCCCTAAATTCACCAAAGAAATCCTTGAAATCCTTCCCTTCTTGTTGCAGATTTGCGAGAGCTTTCTTAATCTCGTAAATCCTACTAAGGTTGGATTCATTTCCATACACTCCAAAGAGTGTATCCCACAGCTCCTTAGCTGTCTCTACATAAGAGTAGAAAGCTAGGATACTTGGATCTAATGAGCTCTGGAGCGCAGCAAGTACCAACTGATCTTCTTGGACCCACTTGGAATCCCCTTTACTTGAGCTAATTTGGGCTGGAGACTCTACCTCTCCCTCTTTAGCTTTTCCGCTGCTTCCTTCAGCTCCACCTGAGGTGACGCCACCTTCTCCTTGACCCTGAAGCATCTCCTCAGCCGTCAGACAGTAGATCCACACTCCCTGGCTCCTCAGCGCCGTCTTAGTGGTTCTAGACCACAAGAGATAGTTGTTCCCCTTGAGAACAACCGGTAGGGTAAAGTATTTGAGATTCTCCATATCAAAGGCTTGATTCAACAAAAGCTTGAGTAAATAAGGTCTCTAGGAACTTATTGCTCTGATACCATGTAGAAAAACAAAGAGAACCTTTGTAGTTTCCAGATCCAGATTCCTAAACAAGAAAGCTTAAAGAAGAAGAAGATGGAGAAACTTTTTCTTCTCTTGATTTTTTCCTCTAAAAATCCGATCTGGTTACTTACAATAATGAGAAAAAATATCTCAACTCATAAAGCCAAACATGTGGCTAAGAATAATTAAACATGTGACTAAAACCTTAACCACAAATTAATAAATCATTTTTGTCGGTACTGTTCACTGAGCCCAAATAATACATTTTTTGGCCTTTTAGTCTCTTGGGCTTCATTGATAACCTCTTGGTCTTCACTGTTGATCTTCTGATCAACAATAACCAGAGCCAAGGCCAAACAACTCAACGAATTGGTGGCTGGAATGATGAAGCAGATTCAAGAAGAAGACTCACCAGTCCATAATGCCTTAGTATTGATTCAGGCTTGTGAAGAGGTATAAATGGGCTTGTGATCCATTCGCACTCTTTTTCCTTCACTAGTCTTTTTCCCACTGGGTTTTGGCAAGTAAGGTTTTAATGAGGCTTATGGGTCACAATTGAACAAGAGAACCCATTTATATCTATATCTATGTATTTGGTCCATTACTCTATTTTTTGGCCCATTTTCATTTTACAGCAACCCTAGCTATTTAAAGACTTGTAAACTCTTTGTGGAAATCAACTATCTTCTATTTTCATCCAACTCTCTAGATAGTTCACTGTTTGGGAAATCCAACTCGTTCATCCTTTTGGTTCGAAAATCCATCAAAGGAAGAACTCGGCTGTTCAAGAGAAGTTCATATCTCTCGAACTGAAGGTACTAACTCCACCTGGTCCGAAATCACCTGCAGATCCGCTCCATCCTTGCCCTCGTTTCTCTTCGCCCGCACGTCAGATCGAAACGAAACTTAAGGGACTGACTACTCAGCTCTTTAACTACGAGCACTTCCGTGCTACCGACTCGATCAAACTTACTCGAGCTCATTCTCTGAAATTCCCAGAACGTGATCTCTCGACTTCCTCAACTTCAGAATCGATCCATATGCTCAGGAGGTTCATATCATGTAGTATCAGAGCCAGATCTGAAAGTTGAGTTTCTAATCCTTATATCTGGTTGTTCTTAAGTTTATTTCTAGAGATCTTGTGATTATTTAAAACCCAGCAGAATTGTCTGTTCATATTCCTAGTAGATTTCATTTTCGTTAAGCTTGCTGAGATGATTAGACCTAGTTTGTGACTGTTTGTATTCCCCTAGATCTGCAAAAGTTTCTACAAGAACAGTCTACTGGTGACTTGTTTGCTTGTTGTTTTCAGGAAACATGACTGACGATGATGTAGAAGCGAGTAATACAGCCAACAACAAGCTACTGATTGAAGCCATGACCGCAAAGTTTGAACAAATGATGGCCGCTCAGATCACACCTTTTCTGACAAGAACTTAAGCCTACTTGAGATGCCGAAGAAAGAAGTGATGCAGAACATCGATATGGTAGAAGAGGAACACCTGAGCAAATCGGTGCTGAACATGATGATGATGAAGCTCTGACTACTATGGGAACAGCACTGATCGTTCCCACATAGTAATAGAAGCCGAGGCGACAGCGAGTTGCAGCCGATCAAAGAACTAGCAACCTTAATGGTCTCAAACTCAAAATACCACCCTTCCATAGAAAGAATGATCCAGATGCATATTTAGAGTGGGAAAAGAAGATTGAGCTAGTGTTTGACTGCCAATATTATACGGAAGAGAGTAAGGTGAAGCTAGCAGCCACTGAATTTTATGATTATGCCCTCAGTTGGTGGGATCAGCTAGTCACAACTAGAAGGCGCAATGGTGAACTCCCCATAAGAAGTTGGCGGCGCATGAAGGCTCTATTAAGGAAACATTTAGTTCCAGGCTGAGATGCAACACTATGTGGACCTTGAAGAAATGCTACACAAGGCTTTTCTTATAGAGCAGCAACTTTCAAGGAAAGGCAGAACCAGGTCTAGTTTTGGTAATCAGCAAGTTGTAAAAGCCTGAGTACAAAAGAGAAGATAAGCTTCAGTTTCAGAAAATTTACAAGCCATCTACTGTGCCCAAAGAGGTTGCCACCATGAGTTCTAAAGGAAAAGCGGATGCAGAAACAGTGGCCAAACCAAGAGGAGCTCGATCCAGAGATGTCACTTGTTTTAAATGCCAAAGGCGAGGTCATTATGCCAATGAGTGCTCTAACGCTAGAGTAATGATACTTTTGGACAATGGTGAATATGCATCAACTGATGAAAATGAAGAAGAGCCTATGGAAGAGAGTGAAGAATTTCCCGTTCAAGGAAACATTATAGTTGCTAGAAGGACTCTCAGCTTGCAGTCTAAACCCATGGAAGAAGAGCAAAGGGAAAATCTGTTCCACACTAGATGCTTAGTAAATGGTAAAGTTTGTAGCCTTATCATCGATGGGGGTAGCTGCACCAATGTAGCTAGTGAAACTATGGTCAAGAAGCTCAACCTGAAGATACAACCTCATCCTCAACCATATAATCTGCAATGGCTAAATGAGAAAGGCAAAATGAAGGTGAAGAATCAGGTGCTGGTTTCACTCTCTATTGGCAAGTATGAGGACGAAATACTCTGCGATGTGCTACCAATGGAGGCAGGACACATACTTCTTGGGCGTCCTTGGCAGTCTGATCGCAAAACAATTCATGATGGATATACAAATCGCCATTCTTTTGTGTTCAAGGGCAGAAAAACCACGGTAGTTCCTTTGACTCCTAATGAGGTTTATCAAGACCAGCTTTAACTCAAGAACAATAAGGATACTAGCAGAAAGAAGTCTAACTTCTTAGCTCGTCATAGTGAAGTCAAGAGTGCTATGTCTGCAGATGAATCTGTGCTCTTATTTTTTTATAAGGAATTGCTTAGCACTATGACTGATCTTGCACCGGTATTACCGAGTGAAATGCTTAAACTTTTGCAGGATTTTCTTGAACTATTCCTGAAGAGACCCCCAAAGGACTACCACCTATAAGAGGAATCGAGCATCAGATTGACTTTGTCCCAGGGTCTGCTCTCCCAAACCGACCAGCGTACAGAACCAATCCAACGGAAACAAAGGAACTACAGAAGCAGGTCGATGAACTGATGGATAAGGGCTTTATTCGTGAAAGTATGAGTCCTTGCACTATTCCCGTACTCCTTGTGCCCAAAAAGGATGGAAGCTGGCGCATGTGTGTGGACTGTAGAGCTATAAACAACATTACGGTTAAGTATCGCCATCCTATCCCTAGACTTGATGATATGCTTGATGAATTGCATGGTTCTTGTATCTTTTCTAAGATTGATTTAAAAAGTGGCTATCATCAGATTAGAATGAAGGAAGGGGATGAATGGAAAACGGCATTTAAAACTAAGCATGGTCTTTATGAATGGTTGGTTATGCCATTTGGTCTCACTAATGCACCTAGTACTTTCATGAGACTGATGAATCATGTTCTTAGAGCTTACATTGGTGTCTTTGTGGTAGTTTACTTTGACGACATCTTGATTTATAGTAAGAACTTGATTGATCATTTTGAGCATGTTCGTCTTGTGCTAGAGGTACTTAGAAAGGAAAGGCTGTTTGCCAACTTTAAGAAATGTTCCTTTTGTACAGATAACCTTGTCTTTCTAGGTTTTGTGGTTAGTGCAGATGGCATTAAGGTCGATGAGGAGAAGATTAAAGCCATCAAAGATTGGCCTAGTTCGACCAAAGTTGGAGAAGTCCGCAGCTTCCATGGTCTTGCTGGTTTCTATAGGAGATTTGTCAAGGACTTCAGTACCCTTGCGGCACCACTTACAGAAGTTATCAAAAAGGATGTTGGTTTCAAATGGGAACAACCGCAGGAGGAAGCATTCCAGAATTTGAAGGATAAGCTTATTAATGCACCAATTCTCATTCTACCTGATTTTACTAAAACTTTTGAAATTGAGTGTGATGCTTCAGGCTTAGGGATTGGCGCGGTACTAATGCAAGACAAGAAGCCTATAGCATATTTCAGTGAGAAGCTGAGCGGATCAACTTTGAATTATCCAACCTATGATAAGGAGCTCTATGCTTTGGTCAGATCACTTGACAATGGCAGCCTTATCTATGGCGAAGGAGTTTGTTATCCATTCTGATCACCAATCACTCAAACACTTAAGAGGACAACATAAAGCAACAAGAGACATGCTCGATGGGTAGAATTCATTGAGACATTTCCCTATGTCATTAAGTACAAACAAGGTAAGGAGAATGTGGTGGCGATGCCCTTTCTCGAAGGGTACACTCTTACGTCCACTTTAGAAACTAAACTACTTGGATTTGAACACTTGAAAGAGCTATATGCTGATGATACTTGATTTTAAGGAAGCTTTTACAAAAAGTGGGAAATTTGCTTGGGAAAATACTTTCAGCATGACGGTTTCTTATTCTTTGATAATCGTCTCTGCATTCCTAACGGTTCGTTGAGATCTTTTAGTCGGAAGCTCATGGAGGAGGACTGATGGGTCACTTTGGCTATGCTAAGACACTTAAGGTGGTGCCGGAACATTTTTATTGGCCTCACCTAAAGCGTGATGTTGAGAGGATCTGTTCTCGTCTTGTGACTTACAAAGAGGCCAAATCTAAGGTTCAGCCAAGTGGTTTGTATACTCCTTTACCTATTCCTACTCATCCTTGGACTGATATTTCAATGGATTTCATAGTAGGTTTGCCTAGAACTTCGAGCTGGAAAAGATTCTATCTTTGTTGTTGTGAAAGATTCTCTAAGATGTCCCATTTCATTTCTTGCCATAAGGCGATGATGCATCTCATATAGCAACGTTGTTCTTTAAGGAGATTGTTAGGCTTCATGGCATGCCTAGAGACCATTATATCGATAGAGACACTAAGTTCCTAAGTCATTTTTGGAGAACTGTTTGGTCAAACTAGGAACTAAGCTAGTGTTCTCAACTACATGTCACCCTCGGACTGATGGCCAATGAGGTAGTTAATAGGACACTAGGTACTCTTCTCGTGCATTAATTAAGAAGAATATCCGCACATGGGAAGAATGTTTACCTCATGTCGAATTTGCATATAATCATGCCATTCATTCTGCATCTAACTACTCACCATTTGAGATTGTTTATGGCTTTAATCCTTTATCTCCTCTGGATTTAACTCCTTTACCTATGAGTGAAAGAAGCAGCTTAGATGGAAAGAAGAAGGCTGAGCTAGTTAAACAGATTCATGCAAAAGCACGTGAGAACATAGAAAAGAGGACTCAACAATATGCTAACCAAGCTAACAAAGGAAGGTGCCAAGTGGTATTTGAAGAAGGTGATCAAGTTTGGTTGCATCTGCAAGGAGCGGTTCCCAGCTGAGAGGAAGTCCAAATTAATGCCCAGAATTGATGGACCATTCATAGTCACCAAGAGGATTAATGACAACGCCTATTAACTCGATCTTCAAGGTAAGTATGAAGTTAGCCCCAGTTTCAATGTATACGACTTGATTCCTTTCGTTCTGAGATGATCCGATTTGAAGACAAATCCTTTTCAAGAGGGAGGAGATGATATGAACCTGAGCAGCAAGGAGAACTGCTAAGATAATCGAGGTACCAAGATAATCGAGATGCCAACCGGACCAATAACCAGAGCCAAGGCCAAACAACTCAATCAATTGGTGGCTGGAATGATGAAGCAGATTCAAGAAGACTCACCGAGTCCACAATGCCTTAATGTCGATTCAGGCTTGTGAAGAGGTATAAATGGGCTTATGATCCATTAACTCTTTTTCCTTCACTTGTCTTTTTCCCCAGGGTTTTGGCAAATAAGGTTTTAATGAGGGCTTATGAGTCACGATTGAACAAGAGAACCCATTTATATCTATATCTATTTATTTGGTCCATTACTCTATTTTTTTGGCCCATTTTCATTTCTACAACCCTAGCTATTTAAAGACTTGTAAACTCTTTGTGGAAATCAACTATCTTCTATTTTCATCCAACTCTCTAGATAGTTCCTTTGTTTGGGAAATCCAACTTCGTTCATCCTTTTTGTTCGAAAATCCATCAAAGGAAGAACTTCTGTTGAGAGATGTTCATATCTCTCGAGCTGAAGGTACTCACTCCACCTGGTCCGAAATCACCCGCAGATCCGCTCCATCCTTGCCCTCGTTTCTCTTCGCTCTGCGTCAGATCGAAACGAAACTTAAGGGACTGACTACTCAGCTCTTTAACTACGCGTTCCTAATTTTTAGCGAAATCCGAGCACTTCAGTGCTACCGACTTGAACAAACTTGCTCGAGCTCATTCTCTGAAATTCCCAGAACGTGATCTCTCGACCTCCTCAACTTCAGAATCGATCCATATGCTCAGGAGGTTCATATCAAGGGTTTAGGATTTAGGGTTTAGGGTATGGGATTTAGGGTTAGGGTTTAGGGTTTAGGATTTAGGGTATAGGATTTATGGTTTTGGGCTTAGGGTTTAGGGTTTAGGGTTTAGGGTTTGGGTTTAGGCTTTAGGATTTAGGGTTTAGAATTTAAAGTTTAAGGGTTAGGGTTTAGGGTTTACGGTTTAGGGTTTAAAGTTTAGGGTTTAAGGTTTAAGGGTTAGAGTTTAAGGTTTAAAGTAAGTGATTTAGGGTTTAGGGTTTAGAGTTTTTGTTTTGAATTTAAAGTTTGGGTTTAAGGTTTAGGGTTTAAGGTTTAGGTTTATGGTTTAAGTTTGAAGGTTTAGAATTTAGAGCATGGGATTTAGTGTTTAAGGTAAGGTTTAAAGTTTACAGTTTAAGGTTTAGGTTTTAGAGTTTAAAATATAGGATTTAGGGTTTTAGGCTTAGGGTTTAGGGTTTAGGGTTTAGCGTTTAGAATTGAAATTTTAGAGTTTACGGTTTAAGTTTGGGGTTTAGGGTATGGGACTCAGGGTTTTAGACTTAAAGTTTAGAGTTTAGGATTTAAGGTTTAGGATTTAGGGTTTAGTGTTTAGGGTTTTGGACTTAGGGTATGGGATTTAGAGTTTTGGGCTTAGGGTTTAGGGTTGAGAGTATTGCGTTTAGTGTTTAAGGTTTAGGGTTTAGTGTTTAGGTTTTAAGGGTTAAGGTTTAGGGTTTAGGGGTTAGGGTTTAGGGTTTAGGGTATGGGTTTAAGGTTTAGGGTTTAAGTTTTAGGGTTTAGGGTTAAATGTTTAGGGTTTAGGACTTAGGGTATGGGATTTAGAGTTTTGGGCTTAAAGTTTAGGGTTTAAGGTTTACGGCTGAGGGTTTAGAGTGTACGGTTTAAGGTTTAAGGTGTAGTGGTTAGGGTTTAGTGTTTAGGGTTTCAGGGTTAGGGTTTAGGGTTTAGGATTTAGGGTATAGGATTTATGGTTTTGGGATTAGGGTGTGGGGTTTGGGGTTTGGGATCGGGGTTTAGGGTTTGGGGTTTAGAATTTAAAGTTTAGGGGTTGGGGTTTAGGGTTTGGGGTTTGGGGTTTGGGGTTTGGGGTTTGGGGTTTTGGGGTTTGGGGTTTGGGGTTGGGGTTTAATGTTCAAGTAAGTGATTTGGGGTTTAGGGCTTAGGTTTTGTTTTTAATTTAATGTTTAGGGTTTAAGGTTTGGGGTTTAGGGTTTAGGTTTATGGTTTAAGTTTGAAGGTTTAGAAATTAGAGCATGGGATTTAGTGTTTAAGGTTTAGGGTTTAAAGTTTACAGTTTAAGGTTTAGGTTTTAGAGTTTAAAGTATAGGATTTAGGGTTTTAGGATTAAGGTTTAGGGTTTAGGGTTTAGCATTTAGGGTATGGGATTCAGGGTTTTAGGCTTAGGGTTTAGAGTTTAGGATTTAGGGTTTAGGAGTTAGGGTTTAGGGTTTAGGGTTTAGGGTTTTGATATGATTATGGGGAGCAAGGATGAACCGGAGTATGAACCAGAGCATGAACCAGAACTTGTAGCTGCGGATGCTAAACTTGTACCTGAGGATACACTTGGAAAGGACGTCCTAGCTGTGCCAAGAGGACCAATGACGAGAGCTCGAGCTAAGCTGTTCAATGAAGCAATTGGAGGAATGTTGAGACATCTAAGCATGGAGCAAGAAGACATGGCTTATCAAACCGCGCTTGGTTTCGATTCAAACCTATGATTTCAACAATGGGAAAGGGGTTTAGGTGAGTGCTCTTTTCCTTGTCAAGTTTTTCTTGGGTTTTCTTGACAAGGTTTTGCGAGACTTCCAAACCTTCTTTACGCCATTGCCCATTGTTGAATCTATTTCTGCGGTCCAGCCATCTTTAGGCCATTTTCTTTCTTTTAGGCCCATTTTCGTTTTGGCCCATGGCTTTTCTATTTCGGACTTATTTTTGCTTTATTTGTTTTATTTACTGCTTAAGACATGTGTCAGCCTGCATGACTCTTGTTCATGCAGATCGATGTATTAAAACTCTGTCTTTTGTCTTTCGAGATTTTTATCAAACATTTTCTTTCTAAAAAACTTTTCCTTTGTTTGAACTGAATCTGTATGTGTCGTATTACAAATTCAACTTGTGAACACTCTTGGTGCGTCATATCGATGGTGAATCAAGCCTGAAAGTTCAAAGGGATTCCACAACCTTTGAAAGTTTCTCTCAATCCATCAAATTCCTTGTCAGTGCATCAGTGAGATTCTGGTTCATTGCAGCAAGGCCATCCTCTTTCAACTTCACAAGTGCCGATCTAGGGAAGATCTCATCAAGTGGTATCAGAGCCGCGCTTAGAAGTTAAGTGTTTTCGTTCTCGTGTCATTCCTTAAATCTGGATAAAACCGATCATATCTTGTCATTCAGAGTCTTATCTTTCAGATTTGCTGTCGAATCGTCTTGTTCTAGGTCGTATTCTGATAGTTATACCTGTTTGAATTCTGGATCTCTACGAAAAACGATTCTGTGAAAACTATCTGTTCATCTTCTGTATTGCTCGATTTTTCTAGAAATGCTTGTGACTTGTTTTGATGTTTCGTGCATTGATTCTGTTGCTAGGATGAGTTAACTTGTTTTTAAAACTAGAATCATTATTTTCGGAGTTAAACTGAAATTTAAATCGAATTTTAATCACACCCCTGTCTGTCTGTTCAATCTTTGTGTGTGTGTGAAGAAAATTCTTATTAGATCTGTTCTTAAGTGTTTTCTTTCCAAGGGCCTTTTTCTTGGTGAAATTGTTTCGGGATGTCTGAAGCTGAGGATGAAGCTAGAGTTATGCTTGAAACAACAAACTCATGATGGATGCAATGATGGAGCAAATGCAGCGGATAATGAACACCACTCTTGAGGCTATATTGAAGCTTTTTAGACAAAGCGGCGGCAGCAACCTAGAGAACCTCGCAGAATGAAAATAGACCTAGGAGTGTTGGAGAGATCCAGAGAAATCAACCAAGGCCTCTTGAGGATGATGATGCTTGCAAGTTATTACAGTCGAGGGGTGAATCATCTAGGGGCGATCCAGAAGCTATAGGCGAGCGGGAGAGGCGAGCACAGACAAGTTACTCTTGGAGGACTTAAGCTCAGAATTCCTCCCTTTCATGGAAAGAAACGACCTGATTCATATCTAGAATGGGGAGAAGAAGATTGAGTTAGTCTTTAGCTGCCAGCACTATCAGAAATCAATCGAGTCGAGTTGCGAGCAGCGGGTTCTATGATTATGCTCTCGTTGGTGGGATCAGTTAGTCACTTCTAGAAGGCGAAATGGAGAATATCCGGTGGAAACTTGAACGAAATGAAAACTATCATGAGGAAGAGGTTCATCCCTAGTCATCACCACCGTGAGCTGCATAATAAACCGAGAAACTAGCTCAAAGGAAGTCATGGCGTGAAGATTACTATCAAGAGCTGAAACGCTCGATCCGGGGCTGATGTATGCGAAGATCGTGAAGCCACAATGTCAAGATTTTTGGGCGGTTTGAACAGAGATATACAAGATCGACTAGAGATGCAGCACTATGTGGACTTGGAGGAGATGCTTCACAAAGCTATTCTAGTGGAGCAACAACTTAAAAGGAAAGCGGTTCTAGAACAAGCTATGGATTCAGTTCGGTTAATACCGGACCTAGCTATGGAAGTGGATCAGCTGTAGGAAAACCAAGTTATCACAAAGAAGATATGCTAACTACCATCAGCGTGAAGGAAACAGACCATGACACCAAAACCTGAAGTTAAACCCTATGCAGCGATTCAAAACCCCGGCGAGTGAAGCTACTACCGGATCGCGTGATATTAGGTGCTTCAAATGTCAAGGCAGAGTCACTCGCTAATGAGTGCATTAACAAGAAGGTGATGATCATGCTAGACAATGGAGAAATAGAGTCCGAAGAGGAAAAGCTTGAACCTGAATCGCAATCGAGAATGAAGAGTTACCTATCGTGGTAAACTCCTAGTGACACGAAGAACTTTAAGCTTGCAAACTAAGGCTGAAGAGCAAGAACAGCGGGAGAACTTATTTCACGCGATGCCTGGTCCAAGGAAAGATCTGTAGCCTCATTATCGATGGGGGTAGCTGCACCAATGTTGCAAGTGAGGCGATGGTTAAAAAATTTGAAATTTGGTTTGCAAACATCTGAAACCTTATCAACTTCAATGGATTAATGGCGAGGCGAGATACTGTCGGAATCAAGTATTAGTGCACCTCTCTATTGGCAAGTATGAAGATGAAATACTGTGTGATGTGCTTCCCATGGCGTTGGACATATCTTACTTAGGAGACCTTGGCAATCGGATCGTTAAATCTTACATGATGGCTTCTCTACACATTCATTTGAATTCAAGGAAGAAAGACCATTCTGGTTCCCATGACACCAAAGAAGTCCATCAAGATCAGCTAAGTCTCAAGCTCGAGGAACCTGAAACATCTACCAAACAACCAACTTCCATAAGGCTGGTGAGGTAAAAGAAATCGCTAAATTCTAAACAGCCTTTACTTTTGCTTGTTTTTAAGGAAGCTCTTACGAGCTTGTCTAACCTTACACCGATCTCCGAGTAAGTTGAAATCTCTATTGCGGGAGTATGAGGATGTTTTCCTGAAGATAATCTGAAGGGGTTGCCGCCCATTAGAGGCATTGAGCACCAAATTGACTTCATACCGGGTGCAGCCCTTCCGAACCATCCAGCATCTGAGAACCAACCCTGTGGAAACTAAAGAGCTTCGAGACAAGTCGATGAGCTTATGGAAAAAACCACATCCGAAAGCATGAGCCCTTGTGCCGTTCGAGTTCTGCTTGTGCCTAAGAAGGATGGTAGCTGGCGTATGCGTTGATTCGAGGGCTATCAACAATATCCACGGTGAAATGTCGACACCCCATACCTCGATTAGATGATATGCTAGATGAGTTACATGGTTCTAGTATCTTCTCTAAAATTGATTTGAAAAGTGGATATCATCAGTTAGGATGAAAGAAGGGGATGAATGGAAGCGCATTTAAAGCGAAACATGGTTTATATGAATGGTTAGTCATGCCATTTGGGCTTACAAATGCACCTAGTACATTCATGAGGTTGATGAATCACGTCCTAAGATCATTCATAGGCATTTTTGTGGTAGTACACTTTGATGACATTCTGATTTATAGCAAAAGCATAGAAGAACATGTCCATCGTTTGCAATCTGTTTTGAATTTACTCTGAAAGGAAAAGTTGTTTGCTAATTTTGCTAAATGCTGCGTTTGGAATGGATCACCTTGTTTTTAGGTTTTTGTTGTGAGTGCAGATGGGATCAAAGTAGATGAAGAAGGTTAAGGCAATCGGGATTGGCGAGTCCAAAATCTGTAGGAGAAGTCTCGAAGCTTTCACGGCCTTGCTGGATTTTATAGGCGATTAGTTAAGTGACTTTAGCCTCTTGCTGCCCCTTACTGAAGTAATCAAGAAAGATGTGGGTTTTTAAATGGGAGGCAGCACAAGAGGAGGCATTCCGGGCCTTGAAAGACAAACTTACCTATCCTTTCTCTACTGATTTTGTTAAAACTTTTGAAATTGAATGTGGCGCATCTTGTGTAGGGATTGGTGCTGTGTTGATGCAGGATAAAGCCCATAGCATACTTCAGCGAAAAAACTTGGAGGTGCCACTCTCACTATCCGACTTATGACAAGGGCTGTATGCCTTAGTGAGAGCACTCCAAATGTGGCAACACTACCTATGGCCCAAAGAATTCGTTATACACACTGATCATGAGTCCCTTAAGCATCTAAAAGGCCAGAAAAAGCTCAACAAGAGGCACGCCAGGTGGGTAGAGTTCATCGAGACGTTTCCTTATGTCATTCGATACAAAAAAGTAAGGACAATGTTGTTCTTGATGCATTGTCCGGGTCGCATTACTCTCTACTCTTGATGCCAAGCTTTTAGGTTTTGAACAGATTAAAGAACTTTATGAAACTGATTCTGATTTTCAAGATCTCTATAAAGCTTGTGAAAAGTTTGCTACATGTCACTACTATAGGCAAGATGGGTTTCTCTTTTATGGGAACCGGCTGTGTATACCTCATTGTTCTCTTCGAGATTTGTTTGTTAGGAAAGCTCATGGAGGAGGTCTTATGGGTCACTTTGGCATTGCTAAAATGCTGGAAGTCATGAAAGACCATTTCCGTTGGCCGCGCGTGAAGAAAGATGTCGAAAGAATCTGTGAAAGGTGTGTGTCAATCTGTAAGCAAAATCGAGGTTCACCGAGCGGTTTGTACACTCCTTTACCTATTCTCATCCTTACTCCAAGTACCATTTTTACGCATGGATGCAATTTCTTCTTGCGTTGCTTTAACCCGTACTTAACTTAAGCGTGCTTCCTCATAACTTGTGGGAACCTTGTGTTGCTCTATCTTGGAAAGAAAGGTTTGGTGTTCACTTGGGAGATGAGAAACCGAACAATAGCCTTGGATTGGATGAGCAATGGCTTTGTTGTTGTAATAAACCCTTGTGTTCCTCCAGTTCTCTGGGCCACGTCTCACTCTATTACTCCTTCTTAGAGGTGGGGCTGATTCTTCCTCAGATTCTGTCTCCTCAAAATCCTCAACAACTTCACCTACTGACGAGGAAGTGCTAGATCCATCTTGTTGAGATTCCCCCTCTCCAGTATGTTCATTAGATTTTGGAGTAGACTCTCCTTCTTCAATGTGATCATTGTCCCCACCTTCCTCATCAGTGTCTCCAATTTGAGTTGTTTCTGTTGAAGTGAGGACTGATTATTGAAGTGAAGACCAGATGGGAATTATTCAAGTCAAGATTGAATTGGTCTTACAAGAAGTGAGGTCTGTTTGACTTTATATTTTGTGGCTGTCATTTTTCCCACATGTTAATTAATTTTAGCCACTTGTTTAGGTTCCTTAGAGTGGATATATGATTGTAAAGGATCTATACACGAAATCAATGAGATGAGATAAGAAGAAAAAATATCTCTCACTTTCTTCTTCTTCGTTTTGGTGGGTCTTGTTCATTTTCCAAAATTCTCCAAAATCTCAAGCAACGGATCTTTGTATTTCTACATGGTATCGAGCGATAAGCTCCTAAAGACCACGTTTTTCTCAATCTTTCATTGTATCGAAGCCTTTCGATGGATAATCTCAAGTTCTTCACCTTACTGTTGTTCTTAAAGGGACAACTATCTCTTGTGGTCCGAGAACCACAAAGGCAGCCTTCGAAGCCGTGGATTATGGATCCTTTGTCTTACATCTGAGGAGATTCCTCTGAGTCAAGCGAAGCTGGCACCGCTTGGGGGGAGTTGAAGGGACTGGCGCTGTAGCTACGGAGGAAGCTAGAGTCTCCGGCCCAAATAAGCTCTAGCAAAGAGGTTCCAAGTGGATCCAGAAGATCAGGTGGTATTGTGTTCTTGAGCTCCTTAGAGCCGACCATCCTAGCATCTTATTCTTATGTAGAGACTGCAAAGGGTTATGGGATACACTCTTGGGGTGTATGGAAATGAATCCGACCTCGGTGGGATTTATGAGATCAAGAAGGCTCTCGGCAATCTTCAACAAGGGGAAGGATTTCAAGGATCTCTTTGGTGAGTTTAGGGGGCTGTGGGCAGAGCTTGACGTGCTTAGGCCCCTCTATTGATATCAAGGAGATGGTGGAGAGGAGAGAGCAAGATCAAGTGTTTGGTTTGCTCCTCGCTCTTGATGAGTCCTACTTTGGACTGGTTCGGCACATTCGAGGTTTGATAAGCTGCTACTCTCAACCAAGTGTGCATGATGATTCAAAGGAGGAAGGCTCCGGGGGTCTCTTTAAAGGGACAAGTGAAGTTGCTTTCGTGTGAGCAAAGCAAAGGATGTCAGATTGATGGCTGACAAGAAGAACCTTGTGTGTGATCCTTTGTAAGATGAAAGGACACACCAGGATAAATCTTTGGACTCTCTATCCATCTAAAGCCCAAGAACTTCAAAGTGGTGGGTCGGGCGTCAAGGGAGTGGCTGGTGTAGCTACATCCAGCGTAGATGATGTGGTCGGAAGGTCGGAACCTAGATGCTTAATCAAGAGCATCACCAAGCTCTTGAGAATCTGGTAAGGGTTCTTCACCTCTAGAACTCACAAGCAGGTTATAGTGGATTCCGGTGCTTCTCATCACATGATTAGTGATAGGGAATTATTGTCTAATGTTGAGCCACATGGTGGAAAGGTTACAATTGCTAATGGACCAGATGTTGAGATTAGAGGAATTGGTAATTTAGAGTTATTTAAAAGGAAGTGAAGGCTCTATATTTGCGATTTTTCTAACAATTTATTATGCGTTGAAGCAACAAGGACCTTGATTGTGTGGTTGTCTTTAGTCTGATGATGTAAAGTTTGGGGACATTAAATCGGGACGGACCATCGGGGAAGGTTGCTCAAGGGTGGTCTCTATGTTTTTGGATGAAAGCAACTCTTGTGGATAAGCATGTTGGTAAGTCGGCCCTAAGCACTTTTTGTACGAGAGATTGGGTCATCCTCATCTTAAAGCTCTCCGGCTTGCTCTGCCTAATCAAGCACAAGATCATAAGGACTGTAGGCGTGCATTCTAGGGAAACATTGCAGAACTGTTTTTCGAGAATCGAGTCGTTGTATGATACGTGTTTTGATCTTGTACATTCTGATGTATGGACAGCTCCTTGTGCACCCGTGATCAATATAAGTATTTTGTTTCTTTTATTGATGAGAAGTCTAAATACACATGGGTTACACTTATGAGTTCTAAAGCCGGGTTCTCAAGGCGTTCTCCAATTTCTACAATTATGTCATTACTCGGTTTGGGGTTAAGATCAAAGTTACGAGGGTGATAATGGTGGAGAATACATGGGTAATGATTTTAAGAGGTTTGTGGAGGAGCGGGGAATCGTGCATCAGACTTCTTGTGCATATACTCCACAGCAAAATGGGTGGCTGAGCATGAAACAGGCATTTAATGGAGTATCGAGGGCAATGTTGTTTGAGAGAAGTGTACCTAGGGAGTATTGGGGTGATCTTTGTGATGACAGCCTCTATCTCTAATAAACCGGCTACCGGCGGCTCATCTTGGAAACATTTCTCCATTTGAGGTATTAAACAAAGTTAAACCTTCTATTGATCATTTGCGTGTGTTTGGGTGTATGCCTTCGTTTTTGTTCGAAACTTCGGAGGCGCAAGTTAGAGCAAAGAGTATCAAGTGTATGTTCATTGGGTATTCTTCTACACAAAAAGGGTACAAGTGTTACAATCCAACCACCGGAGGTGCATATATCGAGAGGTTAAATTTATTGAAGATAAGGGATATTTTGGTACAAAGAGTTGGGATAGCAATGATTTAACCTCATCATGGAAAATGCATCTACATTAAGGGTTATTCTTGAAGGGGTAGCTCAGGTGTTGGTAATGAAAATGAACATATTGATCATGATGATGTTGTGGTAGATGAAGGTGAGAACGGTAGTCTTCTTGAAGTGGAAGCTGTGGGTGAACCGAGGGTAATGTTGGAGATGAGGAATCACCCAATGTTGAGATTGATCGAGAATCAGTTGAAGCGGAAGCTGTTGAGGAATCGAGGGCATCAGATCCTGAAGAAGAAATTGTACCTCCATTGAGAAGAAGTACAAGGATGAGATTCCCTCTCGAGAATTGGAAGAACACAAGTATATTACAATAATCGGGGCGGTGGCTCATCGATTCGGAATCATTGTGCTATGGATCAATTTCCACAAGAACACCAAGCTTTCCTCGCCAATATTGACCAACATAGGTTCAAGAGCTATGAAGAGGCTTGTTTGGATGATGTTTGGGTTCAAGCTATGCTTTGGAAGAGATAGCATCCATGGTTAAGAATGATACGTGGGATGAAGTTGACAAGCCCAAGAAGAAGCTGGTTGGTGTGGGTGGGTGTATACCATCAAGTATACCAGTCTTGGGGAAATAGAGATCAAGGCGAGGTTAGTTGCCAAGGGTTACACACAAAAGCATGGACTGGATTACAGAGACGCTTTGCGCCGATGGCAAGCTTCGTTGATGCGGGTTCTTCTCTCTATTGCTAATAATCTGTGTTGGAACATATGGCGGATGGATGTGAAAAATGCATTTCTTCAAGGAGATTTAAAGGAAGAAGTGTACATGGTTCCTCGAGAAGGTGTTAGTATGGGTGTGACAAAGGTCTGCAAGCAAGAAAGCAATTTATGGTCTCAAGCAATCACCTCGGGCTTGGTACCAAAGCTAAGTGGATGACTTCTTGAGAATGGATTTAGATAATCAGAAGTGGACCATACATTGTTTTACAACAAAGAAGCGAGAATGGGACTGTGGCGGTGCTGGTGTATGTGGATGATATTATTGTCACGGTGATGATGTTGAGGGAATCGAAGAGCGAAAGGCTTACTCGAGGCATCATTTGATATTAAAGACCTGGGTGAGCTTAAGTATTTCCTTGGGATTGAGGTATGCAAATTTGATAAGGGATTATTTTTTATCCCAAAGGAAATATACTCTTGATTTGCTTGAAGAAACAGGGAAGCTTGGAGTAAAACCAGCTAAGACTCCCGTTGAGGATGGTTATAAAATATGCCCGGAGGGGGCGCTTATGGAAGTTAAGCAATATCAAAGGCTGGTGGGAAGGTTGATATACTTGACTATCACAAGACCGGACATTTCGTTTGCGATAAATCAAGCAAGTCAACACATGCAGGCTCCAAGCAAACATCATTGGGGAATGGTTGATCGCATCCTCGAGATACTGAAAGGCGCACCGGGCAAGGGTATTTGGATGGGTCATAATAACTCCTGATATTGTTGGGTCTTGTGATGCTGATTGGGCGGGGAGATAAGGTTGATAGGAAGTCAACAACTGGGTTTTGTACATTTGTTGGTGGAAACCTGGTTACTTGGAAGTAAAAAGCAGAAGGTAGTTTCTAGATCAAGTCGCGAGGCTGAGTGCCGAGCAATGGCAAACCCGGCTGGTGAGTTGGTTTGGATAAAGGCCCTTCTCGAGGATCTAGGAATTGAATCATCTGAGCCCATGACTCTTCATTGTGACAACCAGGCTGCCATCCATATTGCTTCTAACTCTGTGTTCCATGAGAGAGCGAAGCATATTGAGGTGGATTGTCACTATGTGAGAGAAAGGTTGAAGCTGGAATAATTTTGCCAACATTTGTGAGAGCGGTGACCAATTAGCGGATGTCTTCACCAAAGCAACAACATCTAAGGTGTGTAATGATCTTCATGGCAAGATGGGTTTGTTGGATCTCCACCGACCAATCTTGAGGGAGTGTTGAAGTGAGGGCTGATTATTGAAGTCAAGACCGGATGGGAATTATTCAAGTCAAGATTGAATTGGTCTTACAAGAAGTGAGGTCTGTTTGACTTTATATTTTGTGGCTGTCATTTTTCCCACATGTTAATTAATTTTAGCCACTTGTTTAGGTTCCTTAGAGTGGATATATGATTGTAAAGGATCTATACACGAAATCAATGAGATGAGATAAGAAGAAAAAATATCTCTCACTTTCTTCTTCTTCATTTTCGTGGGTACTGTTCATTTTTCCAAAATTCTCCAAAATCTCAAGCAACAGATCTTTGTATTTCTACAGTTTCTTGATTGTTCTCTTCACTCCTGGTTTGCGTTGGTTTTTGACCAACAAGTGTGTTTAAACCATCAAGGATAAATTTCAAGGTAGCTGCTTTGTCGTTAGGAGAAGTTAGGTCTTCTAAGCTCTTCCATTCTTTCTTATCAAAGAACCCACTGGCTTCATCAAACTTAACATCTCTGGAAATATACATTCTCCTGGCACTTGGTTCATAACATCTATACCCCTTTTGTGTTGATGAATACCCTATAAATATACATTTGATGCTCTTGGGTTCTAATTTGTTTCTCTGAGCCTCTGGAATAAAAGACATAACGCGCATCCAAATACCCTCGGATGATCGATGCTTGGTTTAGTGCCATTCGGAACCTCGTGGGGAGAAACTCCTTCAAGTTGTTTGGTTGGCGGTCGATTGATCAAGTAAGCGCTGTCATGTTGCATCTCCCCAATATTCCTTGGGAACTCCTCTATCAAACATAAGTGTCCTTGCAATTTCCATTAAGTGTCTATTCTTGCGCTCGAGACCGCCATTCTCGAGGAGTGTCTTGTAAGATGTCAGTGAACAATCCCTTGCTTCTCCAACAAGTTTTTAAACTGATTACTTGTATACTCTCCACGTTGTCACTTACGAAAACTTTTATCTTTGTCCGTATTATGTTAACACATAATTGTAGAACTTTTCAAAAGCTTCAAAAACATGACTTTTTGATGGCGGGAGAGTAACCCATGTATACTTGGACTTCTCATCAATAAAGGATACAAAATATTTATATTGATTTGGAAACACATGGGGCTGTCCAAACATCGGAATGAACTAGATCAAAGCATTGGTTATACGTAGATGACTCGGGAAAAACAACTCTACAATGCTTCCCCGAGATGCATGCTTCACATCCTTGATGATCTTGATCCTAGCTGGCAAAACAAGTTTAAGGACACTGGGAGTGTGGATGACCAAGTCTAGCATGCCAAAAAGTGTCCATGTGACCAGATTTCATAGCTGAGTAAGTAGCAACCGGCTGAATACTATCCAAAGCGTAAAGGCCATTCTTATTACTTCCTTCCCCGATATTCTTCCTGACTTATTGTCCCGAAACAATACATCATCAGAACTGACACAGCCAAACACTCAAGATCCTTTGTCACCTTTTGACTGATAGTAAGTTGGGCGTAAATTACTGGCATATATAGAGCTTTTGAGTTCTTACTAAACATTTCTAACTCTCGATTCCTCTAATCAGCTATATCTTGTCCATTAGCAATACTAACTTTCCCGAGTGTGGTTTCACATTTGACAACAGTTTTGAGTCACTAATCGTATGGTGTCTAGCCCAGTCTATAATAATAGGTTTATGAAGCTCGGAACTAGAAACTCTTACCAGATTCTGTCGGCTTGGTGATGCTCTTGATGAGTGCATCAAGTCTGACCTTCTCCTAACATCATCACCTCCGGTAGCATTTCCTCTTGTAGTATGACTCATTTCCTTCAAAGACTTTGGTTTCAAGTGAGGATTGAGCGTCCAGCATCTCTCCTTGGTATGTCTTGACTTCTTGCAATGATCACACCATAGGTTTTTCCTCTTCTCAGTTGATTGAAATGAGCCTTTACTCACATAAGCTGTTTCACTAGTTCCTTGGAAGAGACCATTTGATCCTTCCTCCTTCTGGATCATCATGCATGTAGATTTTGGGTTAAATTTGTTTGAAGATTAGCAAAGAAAACAAGTTTGATGTTTTTCCTTTTTGGTGAGCGTTTTTTTTCTGCTTGACGATCAATAATAGTTACATCGGTCTTTATAGTTCGGATAACAAAAGGAGCAGCTCGAAATACAACAAAGCACGCTTGTTTAGAAAAATATCACACGGCCTTTGTTGACTTTTTTGGCGTGCTTGTGTGCCTTCTTCCTCCTATTGGGCTTCTCTTGACATACTTGTATGCGTTCTTCCTCCTATTGGGCAAATTTAAAAAAAAATCTGATGAACCTAATCAGGCTTGACTTCTTCGGGCTCTCCTCTTGGGTCTTTTTCCACCCCAACAATGTTTAATGGTGGAGAGGTGTGTGTTTGCTCCCTTTTAACATTCCCCCTCAAGATAGGCTGGGAAAAATCCAGCAAGCCAATCTTGTAATGTAATGTATCCGCACCTTTGAAGATGTTGCTTTGGTGAAAATGTCTGCCACTTGATCTGAGCTCTTCCAAAGGATGGAACTATGACACCTTCACGAACCTTCTCTCGGCGTAGTGGCGGTCAACCTCTATATGTTTTGTTCTTTCATGGAACACAGAGTTGGATGCTATGTGTATTGCGGCTTGATTGTCCAATGCAAGACAATAGGCTGAGATGATTCAATACCAAGGTCTTTAAGAAAATTCTTTAACCAAACAAGCTCTCCGGTAATGTTTGCCGTGGCTCGATTATCTGCCTCGGCACTTGATCTTGAGATGACATTCTGTTTCTTGCTTTTCCGGGTGACCAAGTTACCTCCAATAAAGGTCCAATACCCAGTTGTAGACTTCCTATCAATTTTATCTCCTGCCCGATCAGCATCGCGATACCCCCAAATATCGGTGTTGGAGTTTGACCCATCCATATACCTTTCCTGGTGTACCTTTAATGTATCTTAATATTCTTTCAACCGTTCTCCAATGATGCCTGCTTGGAGCATGCATATGCTAGCTCACTTGGTTGCTGTAAAACATATATCAGGTCGAGTAATGGTGAGATATATCAACTTACCCACCATCCTTTGGTATTGTTTCTCATTCGCAGCTGGTTCCCCCTTTGGCTCATCCTTATAGTTTTCCTCAATAGGTGTCTTGCATGGCTTTGATCTAGAGCATACTTCCTTTGTGAGAGAAACAACCCATCATCAAGCTTACAAACTTCAATCCCAAGGAAATATCTCAGCTCACCTAAGTCTTTGATATCAAAGGACGCTTTAAGAAGCTCCTTAGTGTGCTTAATACCATCCACATCATCACCAGTTATGATTATATCATCAACATAGATGAGAACTGCAACTATACCCTTTTCTCCTTGCATTGTGAATAAGGTATGATCTGCTTCGGATCTCTTGAATCCATCTTCAAGAAGGCAGCTGCTTAACCTTTGGTACCAAGCTCTAGGTGATTGCTTAAGACCGTATATTGCCTTCTTGAGCTTGCACTTTGCTGTTATCAGCTGAATTATGATACCCCTCGGGTGGGGCCGTATAAACGTCTTCTACTAAGTCTCCTTGCAAGAAGGCATTCTTGACATCCATTTGCGGAGATCCCATGATAGATTTGTTCTTATTGTGGAAGAACTCTTCTTGAGTGCGGCTTAGCCACAGGAGCAAATGTCTCTGTGTAGTCTTCACCATATTTTTGAGTGTACCCCTTGGCAACTAGCCGGGCCTTGTACCTTTCAATCTCTCCTGAACTTGTGTACTTGATTGTGTAAACCCGTCGACGTCCCTGACTTTTTTATTACTTGGTAAATTAACCGTACTCCAAGTACCATTCTTACGCATGGATGCAATTTCTTCTTGCGTTGCTTTAACCCGTACTTAAGCAAACATGCTTCCTCATAACTTGTGGGAACCTTGTGTTGCTCTATCTTAGAAGGAAAGGCTTGGTGTTCACTTGGGAGTTGAGAAACCAAACAATAGCCTTGGATTGGATGATCAATGGCGTTGTTGTTGTAGTAAGCCCTTGTGTTCCGGCAGGGCTCTGGGCCAGGTCTCGCTCTATTACTCCTTCTTAGAGGTGGGGCTGATTCTTCCTCGGATTCTGTCTCCTCGGAATCCTCAACAACTTCACCTTCGGCGGAAGTGCTAGATCCATCTTGTTGAGATTCCCCCTCTCCAGTATGTTCATTAGATTTTGGAGTAGACTCTCCTTCTTCAGTGTGATCATTGTCCCCCACCTTCCTCATCAGTGTCTCCAATTTGAGTTGTTTCTTGCTGTGCTCTTCGCTCCTGGTTTTGCGTTGGTTTTTGACCAGCAAGTGTGTTTAAACCATCAAGGATAAATTGCAAGGTAGCTGCTTTGTCATTGGGAGAAGTGAGGTCTTCTAAGCTCTTCCATTCTTTCTTATCAAAGAACCCTGGCTTCGTCAAACTTAACATCTCTGAAATATACATTCTCCTGGCACTTGGTTCATGCATCTATACCCTTTTGTGTTGATGAATACCTATAAATATACATTTGATGCTCTTGGGTTCTAATTTGTTTCTCTGAGGCTCTGGAATAAAAGACATAACTGCGCGTCCAAATACCCTCGGATGATTAATGCTTGGTTTAGTGCCATTCGGAACCTCGTAGGGAGAAACTCCTTCAAGTTGTTTGGTTGGCGGTCGATTGATCAAATAAGCCGCTGTCATAGCTGCATCTCCCCAATATTCCTTGGGAACTCCTCTATCAAACATAAGTGTCCTTGCAATTTCCATTAAGTGTCTATTCTTGCGCTCGGACCGCCATTCTGTTTGAGGAGTGTAAGGCGTAAGATGTGCGGTGAACTATCCTGCTTCTCCAACAAGTTTTTAAACTGATTACTTGTATACTCTCCACCGTTGTCATAAGAAAACTTTTATCTTTGTCCGTATTGTGTTAACACATAATTGTAGAACTTTTCAAAAGCTTCAAAAACATGACTTTTTTGATGGCGGGAGAGTAACCCATGTATACTTGGACTTCTCATCAATAAAGGATACAAAATATTTATATTGATTTGGAAACACATGGGGCTGTCCGAACATCAGAATGAACTAGATCAAAGCATTGGTTATACGCGTAGATGACTCGGGAAAAACAACTCTACAATGCTTCCCCGTGATGCATGCTTCACATCCTTGATGATCTTGATCTAGCTCTGGAAAAACAAGTTTAAGGACACGGGGGTGTGGATGACCAAGTCTAGCATGCCAAAAAGTGTCAACATGACCAGACTTCATAGTGAGTGAGTAGCGACCGGCTGAATACTATCCAAAAGCGTAAAGGCCATTCTTATTACTTCCTTAGCCAATAGTCTTCCTGACTTATTGTCCTGAAACAATACATCATCAGAGCTGAACACGACCGAACACTCAAGATCCTTTGTCACCTTTTGAACTGATAGTAAGTTGGGCGTAAATTCTGGCATATATAGAGCTTTTGAGTTCTTACTAAACATTTCTAATTCTCCAATTCCTCTGATCGCTATATCTTGTCCATTAGCAATACTAACTTTCCCAGTGTGGTTTCACATTTGACACAGTTCTGAGTCACTAATCATATGGTGTGTATCTTGAGTCTATAATAATAGGTTTATGAAGCTCGAAACACGAGAAACTCTTACCAGATTCTGTCGACTTGGTGATGCTTCTTGATGAGTGCATCCAAGTCTGACCTTCTCCTACATCATCACCTCCGGCAGTAGCATTTCCTCTTGTAGTATGACTCATTTCCTTCATAGACTTTGGTTTCAAGTGAGGATTAGGCGTCCGGCGTCTCTCCTTGGTATGTCCGACTTCTTGCAATGATCACACCATAGGTTTTTCCTCTTCTCGGTTGATTGAAATGAGCCTTTACTCACATAAGCTGTTTCACTAGTTCCTTGGAAGAGACCTTTTGATCCTTCCTCATACGGATCATCATGCATACTTCATTTAGGCTAGGTAGCTTTTCAAACCTTAAGATATGGTGAATCAAACCCTTGAATGATCCATTAAGAGTAAGTAGAAGTCCAAAAACTTGATCTTGCTCGCGCCTCTCATTCAACTCCTTCACATCGATGAGTGGGTGGTCTAAGCAGATCCAGTTCTGCCCATAGACCCTGAATTCTCCAAAAAGTCTTTGAACAATCGTTCCCCTTGTTGAATATTGTTCAAGGATTTCTTAACCTCAAAGATTCTGCTTTGAGATTAGAGATATTTCCATAAACACTCATAAGAGTGTCCCCAAAGCTCCTTTGCGGTTTCGCGATAGGAATATGCTTGCAAGGATGGATTGCTCTAGTGAACTTTGGAGAACCCAAGAACAAGCTGGTCCTCTTGAATCCACTTATAATCATCTTGGCTGGTGCTGGCTTTGAGTGGAGACTCCACAGCTCCTTCATCCGCTTCACCTTCTTCTCCCTGTCTTTTGACATCTCTTGAGAACCTTCAATATGCTCCCGTAAGCCCACGGCTTCTCAAGGCAGTTCTTGTGGTTCTTGACCACGGAAGATAGTTGTCTCCTTTGAGAACAATTGGAAGAGTGATTTGTTTCTGATTCTCCATTTGGAAAGCAGTGATAGTGTTTGTATTTGTGAAACAAAGTAGGTCTTTAGAACTAATCTGCTCCGATACCATGTAGATTTTGGGTTAAATTTGTTTGAAGATTAGCAAAAAAACAAGTTTGATGTTTTTTCCTTTTTGGCTGAACGTTATTTTTTTCTACTTGACAATCAATAATAGTTACATCAGTCTTTATAGTTCAGATAACAAAAGGAGCAGCTCAAAATACAACAAGAAGCACCGCTTGTTTAGAAAAATATCACACAGCCTTTGTTGACTTTTTTGACGTGCTTGTGTGCCTTCTTCCTCCTATTGGGCTTCTCTTGACATACTTGTGTACGTTCTTCCTCCTATTGGGCCAATTTAAAAAGAAATTTGATGGACCTAATCAGGCTTGTCTTCTTTGGGCTCTCCTCTTGGGTCTTTTTCCACACCAACAATGTTTAATGGTGGAGAGGTGTGTGTTTGCTCCCTTTTAACAATGCATACTTCATTTAGGCTAGGGAGCTTTTCAAACCTTAAGATATGGTGAATCAAACCCTTGAATGATCCATTAAGAGTAAGTAGAAGTCCAAATACTTGATCTTGCTCACGCCTCTCATTCAACTCCTTCACATCAGTAGTGGGTGGTCTAAGCAGATCCAGTTCTGCCCATAGACCCCTGAATTCTCCAAAAAAGTCTTTGAACAATCGTTCCCCTTGTTGAATATTGTTCAAGGCTTTCTTAATCTGAAGTGACTTGAAAAAGCCATCAGTTTCAGTACCTGACTCGATATCACAAACCGAGTGGTGTCTTTAGCAACTTCATTTGGCTTGAAATACCTGGATCAAAGGTTTTGGTGGAGGTTGGGCATTCATGTTCAAGCTGATACTCCTCAGTGATGCTTATGATCATATCATCCTCTCCCAGTTGAAAAGGATTTGTCCTGAAATCAGAACCATCTCTAAAAATACCTGGATTAAACGGATGGTTCATATCTTGAAGATTGAGAAAAATATTACCCTCTTTGGATACATCTTTTATTCCATACTCCATCAGATAATTCGTTTCTGTTTCAGCATCAAACTCCTTTCCCATGAACAGCCTGAAATTGCTATGCTTGTTTTCTTGAAGATGTGAAACTGGTTCTGTTTTTGTTTGGCCTGAAGCATACCAGTTGCTTTTCTCCTTGTGGTTTCATAACTTCATCCAGCAAGTTCTGATCCTTGTTTCCTGTTTTAGAAAATGCAAAATCTCCAAACACAAAGTCCACTTCTTCCACCATCTTAAAATCCAGAAGTTGAAACGAGACAAATTGGGAGAATGGGGCTTGACTTGATGAAGGCTGGTCGAGTGGAGGTGGCCAAGTCTTAAATTTAGGGTTTAGGGTTCAGGTTTTAGGTTTCGGGGTTTGGGTTTAGGGTTTATGGTTTAGGGTTTATTGTTTAGGGTTTAGGGTTTTAAGTTTACGGTTTAGAGTTTAGGGTTTAGGGTTTAGGGTTAAGGATTTAGGGGTTAAGGTTTAGGGTTTATGTTTTAGGGTTTAGGGTTTAAATTTTAGGGTTTATGGTTTAAATTTTAGGGTTTATGGTTTAGGATATGGGATTTAGTGTTTTGGGCTTAGGGTTTAAGGTTTAGGGTTTAGGGTTTAAGATTTAGGGTTTAGAGTTTAGGGTTTAGGGTTTAGGGTTTAAGGTTTAGTGTTTAGTGTTTAGGGTTTAAGGTTTATAGATTAGGGGTTTGGGGTTAGGGTTTAAGTTTTAGGATTTAAGTTATAGGATTTAGGGTTTGGGCTTAGGATTTAGGGTTTGGGGTTGGGATTTGGGGTTTAGGGTTTCGGGTGTTTGGGTATAGGTTTTAGGGTTTAAGGTTTGGGTTTAGGGTTTATGGATTAATGGTTAGGGTTTAGGGTTTAAGTTTTAGGATTTAGGGTAGAGGCTTTAGAGTTATGGGCTTAGGGTTTAGGATTTAGGGTTTAGGGTTTAAGGTTTAGGATTGAGGGTTTAAGGTATAAGGTTTAGGGTTTAGGATTTAGAGTAAAGGGCTTAAGGTTTAGGGTTTAGGGTTTTGGGTTTGGGTTTAGGGTTTATAGTTTAGGGTTTAGTGTTTAGGATTTAAGGTTTAGGGGTTAGGGTTTAGGGATTAGATTTCTGGGTTAAGGTTTAGTGTTTAGGGTTTAGGGTATGGGATATAGGGTATGGGATTGAGGGTTTCATGATTAGGGTTTAGGGTTTAAGGTTTATGGTTTAGCGTTTAGAGTTTAGGGTTTAAGCTTTCGAGTATGGGATTTAGTGTTTTGGGCTTAAGGTGTGAGGTTTGGGGTTTAGGGTTTAGGATTTAGGGTTTAAAGTTTAGGGTTTAGGGCTTAGGGTTTATAGTTTAGGGTTTAGTGTTTATGGTTTAAGGTTTATGGATTAGGGGTTAGGGTTTAGGGTTTAAGTTTTAGGATTTAGGGTGTAGGATTTAGGGTTTTGGGCTTAGGGTTTAGGGTTTCGCATTTGGGGTTTTGGGTTTAGGTTTTCGTTTGTTTCGGTTTAGCATTTAGGGTTTAAGGTTTTGGGTTTAATGTTTAGGGTTTTTGATTTATGGATTAAGGGTTAGGGTTTAGGGTTTATGTTCTAGGATTTAGGTTAGAGGATTTAGAGTTTTGGGCTTACGGTTTAGGGTTTTGTGTTTAGGGTTTTGAGTTTGTGTTTAGGGTTTATGGTTTAGGGTTTAGTGTTTAGGGTTTAGGGTTTAAGGTTTAGGATTTAGGGTTTAAGGTATAAGGTTTAGGGTTTAGGGTTTAGGGTTTAGAGTATAGGGCTTAAGGTTTAGGGTTTAAGGTTTAGGGTATGGGATATAGGGTATGGGATTGAGGGTTTTAGGGTTAAGGTGTAGGGTTTAAGGTTTATAGTTTAGTGTTTAGGATTTAAGGTTTAGGGTTAGGGTTTAGGGTTTATGTTTCGGGGTTTGGGTTTATTGTTTAGGGTTTAGGGTTTATTATTTAGGGTTTAGGGTTTAGGATTTAGGGGTTAAGGTTTACGGTTTAAGTTTTAGGGTTTAGGGTTTAAATTTTATGGTTTAGGGTTTAGGGTATGGGATTTAGTGTTTTAGGCTTAGGGTTTATGTTTTCGGGTTTAGGGTTAAGGATTTAGGGTTTAGAGTTTAGGCTTTAGGGTATAGGGTTTAAGATTTAGGGTTTAAGGTTTGTGGATTAGGGGTTAGGGTTAAGGGTTTAAGTTTTAGGATTTAGGGTATAGGATTTAGGGTTTAGGATATACGGCTTAAGGTTTTGTGTTTAGGGTTTAAGGATTAGGGTTTAGGGAATGGGATATAGGGTATGGGATTGAGGGTTTTATGCTTAGAGTTTAGGGTTTAAGGTTTAGTTTTTAAGATTCAGAGTTTAGGGTTTAGGGTTTTGGTTTAGGGTTTTTTGTTTAGTGTTTAGTGTTTATGGTTAAGGGTATGTGATTTAGGGTTTCGGGCTTAGGGTTTAGGGTTTAGGGTTCAGGGTTTAGGGTTCGGGGTTTAAGATTTGGGATTTAAGGTTTAGAGTTTAGGGTTTAGGGTTTAGGGTTTAGGGGTTACGGTTTAGGGTTTAGAGTTTAGGGTTTAGGGTTTAGGGTTTAGGGTTTAGGGTTTATGGTTTAGGGTTTAGGGTTTAGGGTTTAGGGTTTAAGGTTTAGGGTTTAGGGTTAGGATTTAGTTTTTTATGTTTAGGGTTTAGGTGTTTGGGTTTGTGGATAGGTTTTAGGGTTTATAGTTTAGGGTTTAGTGTTTAGGGTTTAGGGTTTAGGGTTTAGCGTTTGGGGTTTAGGGTTTAGGGTTCAGAGTTTAGGGTTCAGGGTTTTGGTTTAGGGTTTATGGTTTTGGGTTTAGTGTTTAGGGTTGAGGGTATGGGATTTAGGGTTTTGGGCTTAAGGCTTATGATTTAGGATTTAGGATTTAGGGTTTAAGGTTTACGATTTAAGGTTTAGGTTTAGGGTTTACGGTTTAACATTTAGAGTTTAGTGTTTAGGGTTTAGGTGTTTGGGTTTGTGGTTAGAGTTTAGGGTTTATAGTTTAAGGTTTAGTGTTTAGGGTTTAGGGTTTAGGGTTTGGGTTTAGGGTTTAAAGTTTAGGGTTTAGAGTTTAGGATTTAAGGTTTAGGGGTTAGGGTTCAGAGTTTAGGGTTTAGGGTTTAGAGTTTAAGCTTTAGGGGTTAGGGTTTAGGGTTTATAGTTTAGGGTTTAGTGTTTAGGGTTTAAGAGTTAGGGTTTAGGGTTTATAGTTTAGGGTTTAGTGTTTAGGGTTTAGGGTTTAGGGTTATAGTTTGGGGTTTAGGGTTTAGGGTTCAGAGTTTAGGGTTCACGGTTTTGGTTTAGGGTTTATGGTTTTGGGTTTAGTGTTTAGGGTTGAGGGTATGGGATTTAGGGTTTTGGGCTTAAGGTTTATGATTTAGGATTTAGGATTTAGGGTTTAAGGTTTAGGATTTAAGGTTTAGGTTTAGGGTTTAGGGTTTAACATTTAGGGTTTAGTGTTTAGGGTTTAGGTGTTTGGGTTTGTGGTTAGAGTTTAGGGTTTATAGTTTAAGGTTTAGTATTTAGGGTTTATGGTTTAGGGTTTAGAGTTTGGGTTTAAGGCTTATAGTTTAGGGTGTAGTGTTTAGGATTTAAGGTTTAGGGGTTAGGGTTTAGAGTTTAGGCTTTAAGGGTTAGGGTTTAGGGTTTATAGTTTAGGGTTTGGTGTTTACGGTTTAGGGTTTAGAGTTTAGGGTTTAGGGTTTAGGTTTAGGGTTTATAGTTTAGGGTTTAGTGTTTAGGATTTAAGGTTTAGGGTTAGGGTTTAGGGATTATGTTTCAGGGTTTAGGTTTATTGTTTAGGGTTTAGGGTTTATTGTTTATGGTTTAGGGTTAAGGATTTAATGGTTAAGGTTTACGGTTTAAGTTTTAGGGTTTAAATTTTATGGTTTAGGGTTTAGGGTATGGGATTTAGTGTTTTGGGATTAGGGTTTAAGTTTTTGGGTTTAGGGTTTAGGATTTAGGGTTTAGAGTTTAGGCTTTAGGGTTGAGGGTTTAAGATTTAGGGTTTAGGGTTTATGGATTAGGGGTTAGGGTTAAGGGTTTAAGTTTTAGGATTTAGGGTATAGAATTTAGGGTTTAGGATATACGGCTTAAGGTTTAGTGTTATGGGTGTAAAGTTTAGGGTTTAGGGTTTGGGGTATGGGATATAGGGTATGGGATTGAGGGTTTTGTGCTTAGGGTTTAGGGTTTAAGGTTTATGGGTCAGTGTTTAGAGTTTAGGGTTCAGAGTTTTGGTTTAGGGTTAATTGTTTAGGGTTTAAGGTATAGGGCGTAAGGTTTAGGGTTTAGGGTTTAAGAATTAGAGTTTAGGGTATGGGATATAGGGTATGGGATTGAGGGTTTTATGCTTAGGGTTTAGGGTTTATGGTTTAGGGTTTAGGGTTCAGGGTTTTGGTTTAGGGTTTTTGGTTTAGGGTTTAGTGTTTAGCATTTCTGGTTTAGGGTTTATGGTTTAGGGTTTAAGGTTTAGGATTTAAGGTTTGGGTTTAGGGTTTAGGGTTTAGGGTTTAGGGTTTAGGGTTTAGGGTTTAGGATTTAGGGTTTAGTATTTAGGGTTTTATGTTTAGCATTTAGGTGTTTGGGTTTGTGGTTAGGTTTTAGGGTTTATAGTTTAGCGTTTAGTGTTTAGGGTTTAGGGTTTAGGGTTTGGGGTTTAGGGTTTAGGGTTCAGAGTTTTGGTTTAGGGTTTAATGTTTAGGGTTTAGTGTTTAGGGTTGTGGGTATGGGATTTAGGGTTTTGGGCTTTTTGGTTTATGATTTAGGATTTAGGGTTTAAGGTTTAGGGTTTAGGGTTTAGGATTTAGGGTTTAACATTTAAGGTTTAGTGTTTAGGGTTTAGGTGTTTGAGTTTGTGGTTAGTGTTTAGGGTTTATAGTTTAAGGTTTAGTGTTTACGGTTTAGGGTTTAGGGTTTAGGGTTTGGGGTTTGGGTTTAGGGTTTATAGTTTAAGGTTTAGTGTTTAGGATTTAAGGTTTAGGGGTTAGGGTTTAGGGTTTAGAGTTTAGGCTTTAGGGGTTAGGGTTTAGGGTTTATAGTTTAGGGTTTAGGGTTTAGGGTTTAGAGTTTTGGGTTTGCGTTTAGGGTTTATAGTTTAGGGTTTAGTGTTTAGGATTTAAGGTGTAGGGGTTAGGGTTTAGGGTTTTTGTTTCGGGGTTTGGGTTTATTGTTTAAGGTTTAGGGTTTAGGGTTAAAGAGTTAGGGGTTAAGGTTTAGGGTTTATGTTTTAGGGTTTAGGGTTTAAATTTTAGGTATAGGATTTAGTATTTTGGGCTTAGGGTTTAAGTTTTCGGATTTAGGGTTTAGGATTTAGGGTTTAGGATTTAGGGTTTAGAGTTTAGGCTTTAGGGTTTAGGGTTTAAGATTTAGGGTTTAGGGTTTATGGATTAGGGGTTAGGGTTTAGGGTTTTAGTTTTAGGATTTAGGGTATAGGATTTAGGGTTTAGGAATTACGGCTTAAGGTTTAGTGTTTAGGGTTTAGGGTATGGGATATAGGGTATGGGATTGCGGGTTTTCTGCTTAGGGTTTAGGGTTGAAGGTTATGGTTTAGGGTTAATTGTTTAGGGTTTAAGGTATAGGGCTTATGTTTTAGGGTTTAGGGTTTAAGAATTAGAGTTTAGGGTATAGGATATAGGGTATGGGATTGAGGGTTTTATGCTTAGGGTTTAGGGTTTAAAGTTTAGGGTTTAGGGTTTAGGGTTCAGAGATTAGGGTTCAGGGTTTTGGTTTAGGGTTTTTGGTTCAGGGTGTAGTGTTTAGCATTTCGGGTTTAGGGTTTAAGGTTTGGGGTTTAAGGTTTAGGATTTAAGGTTTGTGTTTTGGGTTTAGGATTTAGGGTTTAGGGTTTATGATCTTGAATCCGGTGAGGATGGCCTCCCAATCACGCGAGAGAAGTCCAGGGGTTGATCTTGGACTAGGCTCGACACAAGCAAAGAACAAGAGAGAATGGATCGAATGGCGCCACTAAAGCCCGGAAGCGATGCGATAAGTCTAAGAGATTCAGATTCGACAAACGAAAATGATTCAATGATCTAACTAAAAAGGTTTTAGAATAAAAAGATAGATAGATCTGAGTTCAGGTCTTACAAGAAAATATAAAGAGAAAACAACAAGGCTGAAACATCATGCAGAATGTCTTGGAAATAACAAAACTAAATAAAACAGAGTTTAAAATAAAAATTACTCATCAGCTCCCTTTGCTTCCCTTAGCCACGAAATGGATATGAAAAATGGGCCTTGTGCTTTCAATTTCAACAAATGGGCAATGATGAAGTGAAACAGCTGCCTCATTAAAAACCTTGTCAAGAAAACCCAGTGGGACAAAACTTGACAAGGGAAAAAGAGTACAACTAAGACACTTTTCCCATTTGTTAAAATCACTTAGCTTGAATCAAAACCAAAGTGGTTTGATAAGCTTCACCTTCGTCGTGGCTGCCTTGAATCCATATCTGCTTAAGCAATCCTCCCACAGTTTGGTTGAACTTCTTAGCTCTTGATCGAGTCATTGGACCAGTTGGTGTGGCAATGGCATCCTCATTCTAAGCTCATCCTCGGGTTCTAGCTCCTCCTCTGGTTCAGGTTCTTTCCCATGCTCCAAGCTCCTTATGCCATCTAGGATCACATCATCCTCTCCCACTTGAAAAGGATTTGACCTCAAATCCATTTCATCTGCAATATAAGGAACCAGATCAGAATCATTAAAAGTGGAACTCAATTTATACTTACCTCGCAGATCGAGTTGATAAGCATTATCACTGATCCTTCTTGTTTGGTGAAATGGACTATCAATCCTGAGCATCCATATTTGCCCTCCAACCTCAAAGATCATCCTAAAATAATCAATAGGTTTCTTGTCTTGCATGAAAACATCTCCAATTCCAGTTCTCGTAAAGAAATTGGATGAGAAAACATTTACATCCGGTGGCTCCTCTTTTGTACCTGCAAAGTTTTCAACGCTTTTGGCAAAGAACAAGTGCGTTAAAACAGTCATGGGATAGTCTCCAGGTCTCCAAATGTGGTTATGAGATGCATCACAGATGGGTGGTAGTCCTATGGGGTCATCCACTGGAAACACGATCTCATAATCCTGCAAAAGAGACATCATCTCACTCGGCAGCACCGGTGTAAGGTCAGTCAAGCTCATGAGAGTTTCCTTATAAACAAAAAATAATAATGGCTGTTTTGAAAACAAGTTTTGATTAACGTCACCAGCCCAATTAAAGAAATTTGATTTCTTGCCTATGTGTTCCTCCTTGTGCTTTAGCCAAATTTTATCTTGATAAACTTCATATTGATCTCTTGATTGACTCCGATTAGTAGTGAATATTTCTGGATCAGTAATCTTCTTGATTGGACTCAAAATTGTACAATCTACACCAAGAGAAAGTAGGTTAGCTTTCATTCGCCTTTGGGAGTCAAGATAGTTACCTCGGGTCTTGACTGGTGGAGAAACATCTAGTGGTTTCTCCTTCTGATCCATTGCTAATCTCCTTATTGGTGTGGTTCCTTTTAGGCCATTGCACACATCTAAGGTACATGTATCTTCGTTGGCACTTAAGGGAAAAATCAAGTGCATTATACTTGAAATTTCAACTTTCAAAACAGGTTGTTTGAAGCTAAGAGTGAAAATAAAATTATTCCAACATCGAATAAACTCAAAAGCTAAACTTACCTGAGTACCTCGTAAGATGTTTGATAACATTTCATCTTTGAAGATGGTGAGATTTGAAGCACAGCCAGTTTTAGTCACCACATGCTCATAGTCATTTTGCTCGTACTTATTATCTCAGCAAGCTTGTGAAGTGGTTGACACCAAATGTTGATTTATATCCTTTGTGCTTCCTTCAGCATTCTCATGCTCCATAGTGTGACCTGAATCAACATTCTTTTACAACACCAAGTGCATCATACACGAACTGGAATTTTCTAAAGCTTGATTAACTACTTCACTACTTGAGTTTGGTAAGCTTAGTTTTGATACTGATGAAGTGATATTAAGCTCGTGTTCTTCAGGGCAAGTTGCAGCAAAATGACCTTTCTTACGACATTTATAACAAGGGACTGGCTTGGATTTTGAAAGATTAGAGGACTTACATTGCTTCGGTTCACTACTTGATTCAAGTGATGGATTTAAGCTTTGCTTATGAACTGTGACTTGTTTGGTGTCCTTCTTTGGTTGAGATGTTGATTTAGCCTCTATCTTCTTACTTAGAACGTGCGTAGAGACTTTCTTTTGTAACTTCTCAAAAGGATCTGGTTGTGTCTTAATCTCCACGGGTACTAGAGTTTTCTTTTGATCTGGGACTAAGGCTGGTTTCTTTTCTTGAACTGCTGACCCTTGGACTTTGGCATTGGCTTGTGGAGAACAGTTTGGTGCTAAACCCTTTGGTTGATACTTATCCCTCAGTAGTTCCTTAAGTTCTTCCCACGTGGTGAGAGTTTGCTCCTTGTAATACCAGCGATCATCAACTTCTTGCAACAACCATTTAGTCAGGATGCGGTGGTAGTATAGCCATTTGTCCATATTTCTTTCCCACTCTAAGTAGTTTTCTTTTCCTGAAAATTTATAGAGTTGAAGAACATTAGTAGACCGAAAATCAGAATCGAAATTCAACTTAAATTTGGGAGTTTGAGAGGTTTTATGTAAGCTGCGCCAAGTTGATCTCAATGTATCATCTGGTGGTTTGGGATTAAGCTCTTGCACCCTCCTTTGTCTTGCTCTGTTTCTATCTTGTTGAAGTCCTTCTCGAAGTGCATCCATTTGTCTATCCCACACTTGCTCCATTTTTGTGGTAAACATTTCAATGAAGAGATTGTTGCGGTTCTTGCTTGAATCCTTATCCAGATCGGCCATCTCTACATGAAAAACAACACAACACTAAGCCAGTAACAAGTTCCTTTGAAAGAAATCGCGAACAAATGATCAAAACACGAAATTGACTCTTCAAATGCCAAAGTACCCTAATCGCGACTGTTTGACAAAATCGACCTCGAAAAATTATCAAAACACATTCAAAAATTCCAGAATCAATTTTAACAAATTCTAGACTCAATCTAGGTTCACTATCAACAGATCTAACGATTTTATCACAAGCCAATAATTTTAAACAATTCAAACAAGTCAACATGCAGAAAGTAGTCCAAAAGACAGTTTCGACAACAGCAGATGAACAGGCATAAACAAATAGCAAATCGACTTCTAAAATCCTGAAACAATTCATACGCATACTAGAAACATCCTAACAGCAATAGCAATTGGATTCAGAATTTTATCACTCAAAACGAAATTATGAAAAATGAAACAAAACCGCTCCAAGCGCGACTTCCCTAAGGTGGCTCTGATACCGCTTGATCGCGAATCCGGTGAGGATGGCGCCTCCCAATCACACCACAGAGAAGTCCACGGGGTTGATCTTGGACTAGGCTCGACACACAAGCAAAGAACAAGAGAGAATGGATCGAATGACGCCACACAAAGCCGCGGAAAAGCGATGCGATAAGTCTAAGAGATTCAGATTTGACAAAAAAAAAATGATTCAATGATCTAACTGAAAATGCTTTAGAATAAAAAGATAGATAGATCTGAGTTCAGGTCTTACAAGAAAATATAAAGAGAAAACAACAAGGCTGAAACATCATGCAGAATGTCTTGGAAATAACAAAACTAAATAAAACAGAGTTTAAAATAAAAATAATTCATCAGCTCCCTTTGCTTCCCTTAGCCACGAAATGGATATAAAAAATGGGCCTTGTGCTTTCAATTTCAACAAATGGGCAATGATGAAGTGAAACAGCTGCCTCATTAAAAACCTTGTCAAGAAAACCCAGTGGGACAAAACTTGACAAGGGAAAAAGAGTACAACTGAGACACTTTTCCCATTTGTGAAAATCACTTAGCTTGAATCAAAACCAAAATGGTTTGATAAGCTTCACCTTCGTCGTGGCTACCTTGAATCCATATCTGCTTAAGCAATCCTCCCACAGTTTGGTTGAACTTCTTAGCTCTTGATCGAGTCATTGGACCAGTTGGTGTGGCAATGGCATCCTCAGCTACAAGCTCATCCTCGGGTTCAAGCTCCTCCTCTGGTTCAGGTTCTTTCCCATGCTCCAAGCTCCTTATGCCATCTAGGATCACATCAGTTTAGGGTTTAGGGTTTAGGGTTTAGGTGTTTGGATTTGTGGTTAGGTTTTAGGGTTGATAGTTTAGGGTTAGTGTTTACGGTTTAGGGTTTAGGATTTAGGGTTTAGGGTTTGGGGTTTAGGGTTCAGAGTTTAGGGTTCAGGGTTTTGGTTTAAGGTTTATGGTTTAGGTTTACTGTTTAGGGTTGAGGGTATGAGATTTAGGGTTTTGGGCTTAGGGTTTATGATTTTGGATTTAAGATTAAGTGTTTAAGGTTTAGGATTTAAGGTTTAGCGTTTAGGGTTTAGGGTTTAACATTTAGGGTTTAGTGTTTAGGGTTTATGTATTTGAATTTGTGGTTAAAGTTTAGGGTTTATAGTTTAAGGTTTAGTGTTTAGAGTTTAGGTTTTAGGGTTTAGGGTTTGGGGTTTGGGGTTTGGGTTTAGGGTTTAGGGTTTATAGTTTAGGGTTTAGTGTTTAGGATTTAAGGTTTAGGGGTTAGGGTTTAAGGTTTAGGGTTTAGAGTTTAGGCTTTAAGGGTTAGGGTTTAGGGTTTATAGTTTAGGGTTTAGTGTTTAGGGTTTAGGGTTTAGGGTTTAGTGTTTAGGGTTTAGGGTTTAGGGTTTAGGGTTTAGGGTTTAGGGTTTAGGGTTTAGGGTTTGGGTTTGGGTTTGTGGTTGGGGGGTGGGGGTTTTGGGTTTTGGGTTTGGGTTTTTGGGTTTGGGGTTTTGGTTTGGGGGTTTGGGGGTTTGGGTTTCGGGGTTTGGGTTTAGGGTTTAGGTTTCGGGGTTTGGGTTTATTGTTTAGGGTTTAGGGTTTATTGTTTAGGGTTTAGGGTTAAAGATTTAGGGGTTAAGGTTTAGGGTTTAAGTTTTAGGGTTTAGAGTTTAAATTTTAGGGTTTAGGGTTTAAGGTATGGGATTTAGTGTTTTGGGATTAGGGTTTAGGGTTTAGGATTTAGGGTTTAGAGTTTAGGCTTTAGGGTTTAGGGTTTAAGATTTAGGGTTTAAGGTTTATGGATTATGGGTTAGGGTTTAGGGTTTAAGTTTTAGGATTTAGGGTATAGGATTTAGGGTTTAGGGTATACAGCTTAAGGTTTAGTGTTTAGGGTTTAAGGTTTAGGGTTTAGGGTATGGGATATAGGGTATGGGATTGAGGGTTTTATGCTTAGGGTTTAGGGTTTAAGGTTTGTGGTTTAGTGTTTAGAGTTTAGGGTTCAGGGTTTTGGTTTAGGGTTAATTGTTTAGGGTTTAGTGTTTAGGGTTTAGGGGTTAGAGTTTAGAGTTTAGGGTTTAGGGTTATGGGTTTAGGATTTAGAGTATTGGGCTTAGGGTTTATGATTTAGTGTAGAAATTTGAGAATAAAGCAAGAATTCAATCCTAAATCCTCTCTAATTCTCACCATGAAGAAGAGAGAAGAGATTTTTTTTTCTTGATTATTTTCTTTTATTCACTCTTTTATTAAGAGAACGCCTAAACATGTGGCTAACAATAATTAAACATGTGTGATAAATTACAACCACAAGTTAATACACACCATGCTAGCACACCCTTGTGGACAATTCTTTATTTTCGGAGGTACTTTTCACAGAGCCCAATTCACACACAACAAGGCCTCTTGGTCTCTTACTAGGCCTCTTGGTCTCTTGGTCTTCACTCTTGATATTCTGTGCAACACTCCCCCTCAAGATTGGTTGGTGGAGATCCATCAAACCCATCTTGCCATGAAGATCACTACACACTTTAGATGATGTAGCTTTGGTGAATGTATCAGCTAACTGATCCATGCTTCTAACAAATGTTGGAAGAATTATCTCCCTAACATAGTGACAATCCACTTCTATATGCTTCATTCTCTCATGGAACACTGAGTTAGAGGCAATATGGATCGCTGTTTGATTGTCACAATGAAGGGTAATAGGATCAGAAGATTCAATACCTAGATCCTTGAGAAGAGCCTTTATCCAAACCTCACCAGTTGTGTTTGCCATTGCTTTATACTCAGCCTCTGCACTTGATCTAGAAATCACCTTCTGCTTCTTACTCCTCCAAGTAACAAGGTTTCCACCAACAAATGTGCAATACACGGTTGTCGACTTCCGATCAACCTTATCTCCTGCCCAATCAGAATCACAATATCCTACAATATTAGTGGAGTTATTGCGGCCCATCCAAATACCTTTGCCTGGTGTGCCTTTTAAGTATCTGAGGATGCGATCCACCATTCCCAATGATGCTTACTTGGAGCCTGCATATGCTGACTTACTTGATTCACCGCAAAAGAAATGTCAGGTCTAAGAGATTAAGAGATTATTGCGGAAGTAATGAGATTAAATGAGAGATTTAGGTGAGAAAATGAAAGAGAGAGAGATGATAAAAAACGGCAGATCCATTGTTGAAGTAAAAAGGGGTGCTCTCATTAGGTTAAACAATACATCAGCTGCTGGCTCCCCTTTTATATGCATAAGGGGAAGCCCTAAAGTGGCTAGAAGACAAAATAAGGGTTAAAACAAAATACATGTGCTAAATAAAAGAAACTTCTGGATGCTTCTATTTTAACACGGATTTTGCACGATCCTCAATCTTCAAACTTTTCTTCCAAGTCATCCTAAAACCTCAACCCGGATTTTGCACACCCGAATTTTGCACGGATCCGTACGGACCGTACAACCCGAATTTTGCACGGATCCGTACGGACAGAAACCTCCAAACTACTCCAATGATACCTTGATGATATTTCCCTATGTCAATACTCCCCCTCAAGCTTAGCCGTCGGTGAGCAAAGGCTAAGCTTGGATACCCCATAGGCGTTACCTCGGTAAAAACCTCATCATAGAAAAAACCACTTGAGAAAAAATCTATGATGAGGAAAAGAGCATAACGTCTATGGGTGTAGGGGATATGATCAAGGGTGAGTTGGATCCACAAGACCTAGTTTGCTATAGATGCGGTTGCAAACCTTGAGACTTGCGGCCTTGGTGAAGATATCGGCTAGTTGGTCTTCACTTCTTGTATAACACGGTAGAGTCACTCCTTCTTTAATCTTCTCCCGAACTTTGTGGCAGTCAATCTCTATGTGTTTAGTCCTCTCGTGAAACACTGAGTTGCTAGCAATGTGGATAGCTGCTTAACTATCGCAGTGCATCGTGATAGGACTTGTGGTTTCAATGCCTAGATCTTTGAGTAGTGCCTTGAGCCAAACCAGTTCATTTGTGAGCTTCATCATTGCCCTATATTCTGATTCAGCACTTGAGCATGACACTACTTTCTGCTTTTTAGACTTCCATGTAACCAAGTTTCCACCAATGAATGTGCAATAGCCTGTGGTTGACTTCCTATCATTTGTGTCACCAGCATAGTCTGCGTCACAATAGCCCTGATCTCAGCATTCCCATTCTTTCCCATCCATATACCTTGTCCTGGACTCCCTTTGAGATACCTCAAAATCCTCTCCACCGTATTCCAATAGTATACTGGTGGGGTTTTGCATATGTTGACTCACCTGGTTCACAGCAAAGCACAAGTCAGGTCTAGTGATAGTCAAGTAGATAAGTTTACCCACTAATCGGCGGTATTGGAGAGGATCGGAATAAAACTTGTCTAATGGGTCTTCTTCTTCTCCCTTCTTTTCTCCCCCTTTAAGCTTGACCTTGTAGCCATCTTCAAGTGGGGTTTTGGCTGGCTTTACTCCTAGCTTTCCTGTCTCCTCAACAAATCAAGAGTATATTTCCTTTGTGAAAGAAATAAGCCTTTGAGAGCGGCAAATTTCAATCCCTAGGAAATATTTTAGTTCTCAAGGTCTTTGATATCAAACATAGTCTTAAGGAAAGTTTTAGTGTTTTGAATACCTTCCTTATCATTGCGGAAATGATAAGGTCATCCAGTATACTAAGACCACGGTAATTCCTTGGGAGCTTTGAAGAGTGAAGAGTATGGTGGACTTCCGATCTTTTGAAGCCTCGGTCCTTAAGTGTAGAGCTCGGTTTGTGATACCATGCCCTTGGAGATTGCTTTAGCCCATATATAGCTTTCCTAAGCGAATTACTTTCCGAGAGCAATGGAGTCTTCAAGGCCGGTGGTGGAGTCATGTACACTTCTTCCTCAAGTTCTCCTTGGGAAGAAAGCATTCTTCACATCCATTTGCCATAACTCCCAATCTAGATTTGTTGCCAAGGAAAGAACAACTCTAACCGTGTGAAGTTTGGCTCTAGGGGCAAAGGTGTCGTGTAGTCATCTCCATAGGTTTGTGTAAATCCCCTTGCAACTAGTCGAGCCTTATACCTCTCAATATCTCCATTGCTCAGGTACTTGATAGTAAAGACCCATTTGGAGCTGACTGCTTTCTTTCCCGGAGGGAGATCGGCTTCATCCCATGTATGATTTCTGTCCATAGCCCCAACTTCATTGTCTACAGCTTCTAACCATTCTTTGCTTTCTTTGGCTTCTTCATAACTCTGGGGAATCCATTGAGCTTCAATTTTGCCAAGGAAAGCTTGGTGAGTGGTTGGCAAGAGGTCAAGTGAACACACGGCTTGGATGGGATGTGCCACGGCTTAGTTATTGAAGTAGACCCTTGTTGTCTTCCAATGCTCCGGGCCAAACTTTTGTCTTGTGATTCTCCTAAGAGGAGGAATAGTCTCTTCTTCTTGTTCTAACACATGATCTTGGCTTTCCTGAACCATTTCCTCGGTAACTACTTCCTCAGCTTCATCTTGGTCTTGTTCCATGTCAAGTGGGTTTGGTTCCGGCTGAATGGTTTCGGTTCCTTCCATGGTGTTCGGAGTTTCTTGAGTGTTCCTTCCATTGGGTTGTATGGGGTTTCCTGAGGTATCCAACCCTTGTTGCTTAGTCTCGATACTAACTTGATCGTTGGTGCTCGGTGTTGGATTCCTGAGGTGACTTAGAAGGTATTGGAGACTTGCAGCTCTATCCGAGGGTGACCTTGCCAAATCTTTCAAACTCTCCCAATCCTTCTTCTCATAGTACCCTTGGTGCTCAATAAACTTGACCTCCCTCGACACAATGGTCCGGTTTCTTGAGAAGTCATAGCATTTGTAGCTCTTTTGGGTGGTGGAGTATCCTAAGAACATGCTTCTAGTGCTCTTGGTTTCTAGCTTATCCCTTAGTTCACCTGGCCTTAAGACAAAACAAACACACCCAAAAACACGTAAGTGATCAAGGGAAGGTTTGGTTTGATTGAGTACCTCAAATGGTGAGATATCGTTTAGGACCCTTGTTGGTATCCTATTGATGAGGTAGCATGCTGCCATGACTGCATCACCCCAGAATCTTCTCGGGACATTGGTGTGAAACATCATCGACCTTGCTACCTCCATGAGATGTCTATTCTTCCTCTCAGCAACCCCATTCTGTTGTGGTGTATAAGGACAGCTGGTCTGGTGTGGAATCCCATGTCTTGCTAGGTGGTCTTTGAACTTGTGGCTAGTGTATTCTCCACCATTATCCGACCTAAGTACCTTGATCTTGGCATTAAAATGGTTAGTCACATAAGATTGGAAATTGAGAAATGCATCAAATACTTTGTCTTTAGATGGTAATAATGTGATCCAAGTATATTTTGATTTCTCATCAATGAATGTGACATAGTATTTGTTATTGTCCCTAGATAAACAAGGTGAGGTCCATACATCAGAATGCACTAAGTCAGAGCATTTTTCATAAATAGTAGAAGACTTGGGAAATACGGTTTTACAATGTTTACCCAAAATGCATGCTTCAATACAAGAGTGATCAAAGACAACATGAGGTAACATTATTTGTAAAGCCCGAGAATGGGGATGTCCTAATCTAGCATGCCACAATGCATTGGAATTAACAGCAAAACAGGATTTAAAAGAAAGTGAAGTAGAAATGCTTGGTGATGATTCATCCATAATGTATAAGTCTCCCTTAGTGTTTCCTTCTCCAAGAACCTTTCCACTTTCAATATCCTGAAAATGAAAACTGTTAGGACCAAAGATAGCATAGCAATTAAGATCATTTGTTGCCCTTTTTACCGATACAAGATTAGAAGTAAAGTCAGGCATAAAAAAGGCTTTAGAGTTCTTATCACACAGTTTTAAATCTCCTATTCCTCTTCGGGAATCCTATCACCATTGCAATTATCACATTTCCACTAGCCGGTTTAACATTGTTTTATGAGTTTAGGATTACTAATCATGTGATGTGAGGCACCTGAATCAATAACCAATGTTTTACTAGGTTAATTTGGTAAAGAGGCTAAATGGTGATCTTTGGATTCCTTATTAGTAAGCGGCAATGGTCTTGATAAGAGCCTCCAAGTCTGACTTCCTCACAACATCATTGGTATAGGTAACCATAGCAAGCTCCTCTCCTTGCTTGGATGATCCAGCTTGTGTTGATACGCTTTTAACCTCGGAAAGTTGGGCTGAGCTTGTGTCTTGAACTTGGCGGCTTGAGATGTGGGTGTAGGATCCAGCACTTGTCCTTGATATGGCCTTTCTTCTTGCAATGATCACACACAAGGTCTTCCTATCTTCATGCTTGAATGACACCTTGTGAGCCATGACCATTTCTCCTTTCCCATTAAAGAGCCCATGAACCTTGCTCACGTTGCGCTTGAGAACACACTTCTTCCAAGCTTGGTAGCTTCTCTACCCTAAGGATATGCTTAATCAGATTGTTGTAGGTAGGGTTCAATGTGAGGAGAAGACCAAAGACCTTGTCTTGTTCACTCCTTTCCTTGAGAACTACCGGGTCCACGAGAAGGTCTAAGCATCTCGATTCTGCCAAAGTGATCTGAATTTCCCCAAAGTGTGTAGTGAACTCTAGGTCTTCTTGGCTGAGATTGTTGATAGCTCTCTTCACTTCAAACACGGGTGAGATTAGAAACATTCCCATAGATATTCTTGGCGTATCCCAGAATTCCTTAGCCGTTTCACAATAAGAGTAAGCTTAAGTATTGGAGCTTCTAGTGAGTTTTGAAGGAGCCAAGAACACTTTGATCCTCTTGGAACCATTTGCTATCCTCGGGCTTGAGTCTTCAACACTTTCTGTCCCATCTTCCTTTGTGGTTCTCTTTTGAGCTTGATATGCTTCTACATGGCTCCCAAAGACCACGTCCTAAAGTGCTGTTCTGTGGTTCTAGCCCACAGCAAGTAGTTCACTCCTTTGAGAATCACTAGAATCACAATTGGCTTTGAGTTGTCCATAGTTCACGAGAGAAATGAGCTTTTACCGAAAAAAATTGAGTTTTAATGAGCAAAGTCTTCAATTTTCGAGAAAATTTGAGTTTTCCGAGCAAAATCTCCAATTTACCAAGAAAAGTCGAGTTTTGCCGAGCAAAATCTCCAATTTATCCAGAAAACTCAAGTTTTGCGAGCCAAATCTCCAATTTATCCAGAAAACTCGAGTTACATGCATGCGGAATCGTTCCACAGAGAGAAAATCCACAAATTGGCCAAAAACACACAGATTTTTGTAGTGGATCTGCTAAGAAAAAACCTAATTTTGCGAGAAATGATTGGATCCACCAAGAGAATGAAGAGATTTCAAGATTGGAAACTTAGAAATGAACAAAGATTAGCTAGATTAGAGTGAAAAAGATGGAGAATCATAACCATGCTCCGATACCATAAGAGATTAAGAGATTATTGCGGAGTAATGAGATTAAATGAGAGATTTAGGTGAGAAAATGAAAGAGAGATGATAAAAATGGCAGATCCATTGTTGAAGTAAAAAGGGGTGCTCTCATTAGGTTAAACAATACATCAGCTGCTGGCTCCCCTTTTATATGCATAAGGGGAAGCCCTAAAGTGGCTAGAAGACAAAATAAGGATTAAAACAAAATACATGTGCTAAATAAAAGAAACTTCTGGATGCTTCTATTTTAACACGGATTTTGCACGATCCTCAATCTTCAAACTTTTCTTCCAAGTCATCCTAAAACCTCAACCCGGATTTTGCACACCCGAATTTTGCACGGATCCGTACGGACCGTACAACCCGAATTTTGCACGGATCCGTACGGACAGAAACCTCCAAACTACTCCAATGATACCTTGATGATATTTCCCTATGTCAATAAGGTCTAGTGATAGTCAAGTAGATCGACCTCCCAACAAGTCTTTGATATTGCTTCACTTCTATAAGTGGCTCCCCCTTAGGACATATCTTGTACCCATCTTCAATGGGAGTCTTAGCTGGTTTTACACCTCGCTTCCCTGTCTCTTCCAGCAAATCAAGAGTATATTTCCTTTAGGATAAGAAAAGTCCATCAGCAAACTTACATACCTCAATCCCAAGAAAATATTTTAGTTCACCCAAGTCTTTGATATCAAATGAAGCCTTGAGCAAACTTTTTGTCCTCTTGATTCCCTCAACATCATCACCAGTGATAATAATGTCATCCACGTAGACTAACACCGCAACAATCCCATTCTCCCCCTGAGTTGTAAACAGTGTGTGGTCTGCTTCGGATCTCCTAAATCCATTCTCAAGTAGACATCCACTTAGCTTGTGATACCAAGCTCTAGGGGACTGCTTGAGACCATAAATAGCTTTCTTTAGCTTGCACACCTTGTTGTTCCCTATACCAACACCCTCTGGTGGAACCATATACACTTCTTCCTTCAACTCTCCTTGAAGAAATGCATTTTTCACATCCATCTGCCACAAGTCCCAACACAAATTAGTAGCAATAGAGAGAAGAACTCGTACCGAATGGAGCTTGGCTACTAGCGCAAAGGTTTCTGTGTAATCCACTCCATGTTTTTGTGTATACCCTTTGGCCACTAACCTCGCCTTGTATCTCTTTATTTCCCTAGTGCTAGTATATTTGATGGTGCAAATCCATCTACAGCCTACAAGCTTCTTCTTGCTAGGCTTATCAACCTCATCCCATGTACCATTCTTAACCATAGATGCTATCTCTTCCAGCATAGCCTCAAACCAAACCTCATCCAAGCAAGCCTCTTCGTAACTCCTTGGTATTTTATGCCCATCAGTTTCAGAGAGAAAAGCTTGGTGTTCTTTGGGAAATTGTTCCAAGGTACAATGGTTCTGGAAAGGATGAGCAACCGCCTGATTATTGTAATACACCCTTGTGTTCTTCCAATGTTCGGGAGGAAACCTTATCCTTGTACTTCTTCTCAACTGAGGTACTACATCTTCTTCAGGCTCTGACTCTTGAGACTCCTCTACCACAACTGTTTCTACAGGATCTAAAGCAGATTCAACATTCGGTGATTCTTCCTCTTCAACATCACCTTTTACATCAACAACTGCTTCAGCCTCTGTAGGAACCCCACTATCATTCTCTTCAGTCTCAACCTCGTTATTACTCACATGTTCAACAGAATCACCCCCTGGAGTCAAACCTTCAAGAATACCCCTTAGAGTTGATGCACGGTCCACATGAGAGGCTATATCTTCCAAGCTCTTCCAACTTGTCTTAACAAAATAGCCCTTTTCTTAGACAAATTTAACCTCTCTTGAGACATGTACACGCTTAGAGGTGGGATTGTAACACTTGTATCCCTTCTGTGTAGAGGAATACCCAATAAACATACATTTGATGCTCTTTGGCTCTAACTTGTTCCGCTGCGCATCTGGAACAAACACAAAGCAAACAGATCCAAACACTCTCAAATGATCAATGCTAGGCTTGGTATTGTATAATACCTCATATGGAGACCTATCTTCAAGATTTCTCATCGGCAATCTATTGATCAAATGACATGCTGTCATCACTGCATCACCCCAAAACATTTTCGGAACACTTCGGGCAACACATCATGGCCCTAGCAACCTCCATTAAGTGTCTGTTCTTACGCTCTGCCACGCCATTCTGCTGTGGAGTATAGGCACATGATGTTTGATGAACTATTCCATTCTTTCTAACAAACTCCTTGAAGGCATGTCTTGTGTACTCTCCTCTATTATCACTCCTTAAGATCTTAATCTTTGTTCCAAACTGAGTCAACACATAGTTGTAGAACTTAGAGAAAGCATCTAGGACATGACTCTTTGATGGCATGAGAGTAACCCATGAATACTTTGACTTCTCATCAATGAACGAGACAAAATACTTGTAGTCATCATGAGTAGCACATGGAGCTGTCCAAACATCAGAATGAATAACCTCAAAGCATTCCTCATATACCGTAGAGGATTCTGGGAACACATTCCTGCAGTGTTTCCCTAGAATACATGCTTCACATTCTTGATGATCTTGAGCTTCATGATCTGGTACCGCAAGCTGAAGAGCTCTCTTGTGAAAATGACCCAACCTGGCATGCAGAATGATTAGCAGCAATATCAACAGCGGACTTCTTGCTGTCCAAATCATTCAAAACATCAAGACCACCTATGGAACTGCCTTCCTGATGAGATCTGCCCTAGATCGACACTTAGAAGGTTGAGTTGGAGGTCCAAAAGTGTAGAAATGATAGTTTTGAGTGAAACAACTTCGGATCTGATGGTTTAGAGGGTGGATCTGGGGGTTTCAATCTGAAAAACGAGTTTGGTGGATTGAAAGAAACTTTCAAAGGGTGTGACAAACCTTTGAACTTTCAGCCTTGATCTATGCTAAGGATATGACACACCTAAGCAATTCACAAGTTGAATCTATAATATGACACATACAGATTCAGATCAAACAAAGGAAAGAGTTTTTTGATTAAAATGTTTGATAAAAATCTCAGAAAAGAAAAACAGAGTTTTAAAAGAGATAGATCTGCATGAAGGCGTGGGGATGCATGATGGACAAGTGTCCTAAGCAGAAAAAAAACACAGAAATTCTGAACTACAGAACATGGGCCACGAAGTGGGCCTAAAGAAAGAGAAACAGCCTAAAGAAGGCTGGGCCGTAAAGATGGATTTCAACAAATGGGCAATGACGTAAGGAAGGCTTGGAAGTCTCGCTAAAACCTTGTCAAGAAAACCCAATGGGAAAAACTTGATAAGGGAAAAGAGCACTCACCTAAACCCCCTTTCCCATTGTTGAAATCATATGGCTTGAATCGAAACCAGTGTGGCTTGATAAGCCATGTCTTCTTGCTCCGTGCTTAGATGTCTCAACATTCCTCCAATTGCTTCATTGAACAGCTTAGCTCGAGCTCTTGTCATTGGTCCTCTTGGCACAGCTAGGACGTCCTTGTAAGATTTAGAGAATAGAAGAGGAACAAGTAGATAGATTTGAGATTTAAACAAGAATCAATCAGAGATAATAAAAGGAACAAGATATGAAGACTCAGCCACTCTTTCTCATTTTAAGCCATGGAGGCTGCGAAAATCAGAGAGTTAATAACAAAGGAAGGGTTTCCTTCCTTTTATATGAGAAGGAAGGAAAACCCTAAATACAACTAATTGGAGCGGTATGAACAGTAACCGCGGATCCCAGGATGAACAGTACCCGAGGTGACCAAACTCAACCTACCTTTTTCAATACTCCCCCTCAAGCTTAACCGTCGGTGAACAAAGGCTAAGCTTGGACCTGCGTAGGCGTTACCTCGGTAAAAACCTCATCATAAACAAAACCACGTGGGAAAAAGTCTATGATGAGGAAAAGAGCATAACGTCTACGAGTAGGGAAGTATGATCAAGGGTGAGCTGGATCCACAAGCCCAAGTTTGCTGTAGATGTGTTTGCTAACCTTGAGACTTGTAGCTTTGGTGAAGATGTCTGCGAGTTGATCTTTACTTCTTGTAAAGCATGGTAGAGTGACTCCTTCTTTGATCTTCTCTCGAACTTTGTGGCAGTCAACTTCTATGTGCTTTGTCTTCTCGTGAAACACCGAGTTGCTGGCAATGTGTATGGCAGCTTGATTATCACAATACATGGTGATGGGTTTTGCGGTTTCAATGCCTAGATCGCTGAGTAGTGCCTTGAGCCAGATGAGTTCATCCGTGAGCATCCTCATTGCTCTATACTCGGATTCAGCACTTGAGCATGACACTACCTTTTGCTTCTTAGACTTCCATATCACCAAATTCCCTCCAACAAATGTGCAATATCCAGTGGTTGACTTCCTATCATTTGTGTCACCAGCATAGTCTGCATCACAGTAACCCACAATCTCGGTGTTTTCGTTCTTTCCCATCCATATGCCTTGTCCCGGACTCCCTTTCAGATATCTGAGTATCCTCTCCACCATGTTCCAATGGTAGACTGTGGGCTTTTGCATGTATTGACTCACCTAATTCACAGTAAAGCACAAGTCAGGCCGTGTTAGAGTAAGGTAGATAAGCTTACCCACTAGTCTTCGGTATTGGAGAGGATCTGCATATGGTTTGTCTTATGGATCTCCTTCTTCAAGCTCCTTGTCCTTTTTCTCCCCCTTTCGCTTGACTTTGTAGCCATCTGCAAGAGGCGTTTTGGCCAGTTTTGCTCCTGTTGTACCTGTCTCATTCAACAAGTCAAGGATATATTTCCTTTGTGAGAGAAATAAGCCCTCCGAATGTTGAGCAGAAGATCAAGAGTGAAGACCAAGAGGTTATTATTGAAGCCCAAGAGTCCAAAAGTCCAAGAAGAGTGTGAATTGGGCTGGATGAACAGTACCTACGAAAATCTTTAATTAATTTGTGGTTAGAGTTTTAGTCACATGTTAATTATTTGTGGCCACATGTTTGGCTTTATTACTTGAGATATTTTTCTTCTTGTAAAGGTGAGGTAATCAGATTTGAAGAGAAGAAATATAGAGAGAAAAATTTCTCCATCATCTTCTTCTTGTTCCAAAATTTTCTCTTGGTGTTCCTACAAATTTCTTTGTGTTTTTCTACATGGTATCAGAGCAATAAGTTCCTTGTGACCTTATTTCTTCAAGTCTTTTCGTTGAATCAAGTCTTTGGTATGGAGAACCTCAAGTATTTTACTCTACCAGTTGTTCTCAAGGGGAACAACTATCTCTTATGGTCTAGAACCACTAAGACGGCACTTGAGGCAGGGAGTGTGGATCCACTGTCTGACAGCTGAGGAGATGCTTCAGGGTCAAGGAGAAGGTGGCGCCACCTCAGAGGGAGCTGAAGGAAGCAGTGGAAAAGCTAAGGAGGGGGAGGTAGAGTCTCCAGCCCAAATTAGCTCAAGTAAAGGGGATTCCAAGTGGGTCCAAGAGGATCAGCTGGTGCTAGCTGTGCTTGAGCTCTTTAGATCCGAGTATCTTAGCTTCCTACTCTTATGTAGAGACAGCTAAGGAGTTGTGGGATACACTCTTGGGAGTGTATGGAAATGAATCCAACCTTAGTAGGATTCTGAGATCAAGAAAGCTCTGCGATCTGCAACAAGAGGGAAGGATTTTAAGGATTTCTTTGGTGAGTTTAGGGGTTATGGGCTGAGCTGGAAGTGCTCAGACCTCCCCCTTATAGATATCAAAGAGATGAAAGAGAGGAGAGCAAGACCAAGTGTTTGGTTTGCTACGCTCTTGATGAGTCCTACTTTGGACTAGTTCATCATATCTTATGGTTTGAGAAGCTGCCTACTCTCAACCAAGTTTGCATGATGATTCAGAAGGAGGAAGGCTCCAAGGGTCTCTTTAAAGGGACAAGTGAAGTTGCTCATGTGAGCAAAGGAAAGGAGGTTGGATGGACTGCCGACAAGAAGAACCTTGTGTGTGATCACTGCAAGATGAAAGGGCACTCCAAGGACAAGTGTTGGACACTCTATCCACGTTTAAGGCCCAAGAATTTCAAGGGGACGGGTCAGACATCAAGGGGAGTGGCTGGAGTAGCTACTTCAAACTCAGACGACGTGGTAAGAAGATCAGATTTAGATGCTCTCATCAAGAGCATCACCAAGCTTGCAGATTCTGGTAAGGGACTTTTTTCCTCTAGAACTGGCAAACCGGTTATTGTAGACTCTGGTGCTTCTCATCACATGATTAGTGATAGGGAATTGTTGTCTGAGGTTGAGCCGCATGGTGGAAAGGTTACAATTGCGAATGGACAGGATGTTGAGATTAAAGGAATTGGGAATTTAGAGTTGTTTAAGAAGAAATTGAAAGCTCTATACTTGCGAATTTTTCCAATAATTTGTTATCTGTTCGCAAGCTACTAAGGACCTTGATTGCTTGGTTGTGTTTAGTTCTGATGATGTAAAATTTCAGGACAATAAGTCGGGGGAGACCATCGGGAAGGTTGCTCCAAGGGTGGTCTCTATGTTTTGGATAAGGAACAACCAGATGTTGATAAGTCGGCTCTTAGCTCTTTTTTGGCATGAAAGGCTGGGACACCCTCATCTCAAAGCCCTTCAGCTTGCTCTTCCTAATCAGAAAGTTCAAGATCATCAAAAGTGTGAAGCTTGCATTTTAGGAAAACATTGTAGGAATGTGTTTCGGAATCTTCAACTTTGTATGATGAGTGTTTTGATCTGGTACATTCGATGTATGGACAGCACCTTATGCAACTTCGTGATCAATATAAATATTTTGTGTCATTCATCGATGAGAAGTCAAAGTACACATGGATTACGCTTTTGCCTTCTAAGAGTCACGTTCTTGATGCATTCTCCAAGTTCTATAACTATGTATTAACTTCAGTTTGGAACAAAGATCAAAAGCTTAAGGAGTGACAATGGGTGAGAGTACACGGGTAATGCCTTTAAGGGATTTGTTGGGAAGCTCGGGATAGTGCACCAGACCTCTTGCGCCTATACTCCACAGCAAAATGGAGTAGCTGAGCGCAAGAATAGACATGTCATGGAAGTTGCGAGAACAATGTTGTTTGATAGAAATGTACCTAAACAATATTGGGGAGATCAGATAATGACAGCGTCTTATCTTATTAACCGACTACCAACTGTTTCTCTTGGAAGTGTCTCACCTTATGAGTACTTGAACAAAACTAAACCGTCTCTTGATCATCTCGTGTTTTTGGTTGTACCGGTTATGTGTTTATTCGGGATGCTCGAGGAACAAGCTAGAGCGAAAGAGTGTCAAGTGTGTGTTCATTGGATACTCTACTATACAAAAGGGATATAAATGCTACAACCCCACTACTAAGAGGATGTATGTCTCAAGGGAGGTTAAGTTTGTTGAAGAAGGGTTACTTTGATAGGCGGGATTGGAACAACTTAGAAGACCTTGTCCGCGAGTTGAGAGTGCTTCGACTTTAAGGGTTATTTTGGAGGGATAGCTCCGGGTTGATCCTATGGAACATCTTTGAGGCTGAAGTGAATGACAGTGGTAACTCTGAAGCAGAAATAGTGGGTAATATTGGGGATGAAGAATCACCAAGTGTTGCTCCTGATCAAGATTCAGTGAGCGAGGCTGAAGAGGAATCGGTAGGATCAGATCCTGAAGAAGAAGCAAGGTTGTACCCCCATTGAGGAGAAGTACAAGGATGAGATTTCCTCCTGAAAACTGGAAGAACACAAGGGTATATTACAATAACCAGGCGGTAGCTCATCCAATTCAGAATCATTGTACCATGGATCAGTTTCCACCAGAGCACCAGGCCTTTATCTCCAAGATTGATCAACATAGGATTCCGGAAAGTTATGAAGAGGCTTGTTTGGATGATGTGTGGGTTCAAGCTATGTTGGAAGAGATAGATTCTATGGTTAAGAATGGTACATGGGAAGAGATTGACAAGCCTGTCAAGAAGAAGCTAGTGGGCTGTAAGTGGGTTTATACCATCAAGTATACTAGCACCGGAGAAATAGAGATACAAAGCGAGGTTAGTGGCCAAAGGTTACACAGAAGTATGGTGTGGATTACACAGAAACTTTTGCGGTAGCCAAGCTCCATTCGGACTTCTCTCTATTGCTACTAATCTGTCTTGGGGACTTGTGGCGGATGGATGTGAAAAATGCATTTCTTCAAGGAGAGTTGAAAGAAGAAGTGTATATGGTCCCCACCGGAAGGGGTGAGCATTGGTAAGAACAGGGTTTGCAAGCTTAAGAAGGCAATCTATGGTCTTGAGCCGTCACCTAGGGCTTGGTATCACACGCTTAGTGGGGGTCCCCTTGAGAATGGATTCCGGAAATCTGAGGCAGATCATACATTGCTTACAACCCGGGGGGAAAAGGGACTCGTTGCGGTGCTAGGTTCTGTGGATGGTATTATAATCACCGGAGATGATGTTGAGGAATCAAGAGAACCAAGAGTTTACTCAAGGCTACATTTGATATCAAAGACTTAGGTGAGCTCAAATATTTCCTTGGGATTGAGGTATGTAAGTTTGCTGATGGACTCTTCTTATCCCAAAGGAAGTACACTCTTGATTTGTTGAAAGAGACAGGGAAGCTAGGAGTAAAACCAGCTAAGACACCTATCGAAGATGGGTACAAGATATGTCCTGAGGGGGAGCCACTTGTGGAAGTGAAGCAATATCAGAGACTTGTTGGGAGGCTGATCTACTTGACTATCACCAGACCTGACATCTCTTTTGCGGTGAATCAAGTAAGTCAGCACATGCAAGCACCAAGTAAACATCACTGGGGAATGGTGGATCGTATCCTCAGATACTTGAAAGGCACACCAGGCAAAGGTATTTGGATGGGTTGCAATAACTCAACTGATATAGTAGGGTATTGTGATTCTGATTGGGCAGGAGATAAGGGTGATCGGAAGTCAACCACCGGTTATTGCACTTTTGTTGGTGGAAATCTTGTTACTTGGAGGAGCAAAAGCAAGTAATATCTAGATCAAGTCCGGAGGCTGAGTATCGAGCTATAGCAAACCTGGCGGAACTGGTTTGGATAAAGGCTCTCCTCAAGGATCTAGGTATTGAATCTTTTGAACCTATTACTCTCCATTGCGACAATCAAGCAGCGATTCACATTGCCTCTAACTCTGTATTCCACGAGAGGACAAAGCACATAGAAGTTGATTGTCACTATGTTAGGGAGAAAGTTGAAGCCGGGATTATCCTTCCAACATTTGTTAGAAGCTTGGATCAGTTAGCTGATGTCTTCACCAAGGCTACATCATCCAGAGTGTGTAGTGATCTTCATGGCAAGATGGGTTTGATGGATCTCCACCAACCAATCTTGAGGGGGAGTGTTGAGCAGAAGATCAAGAGTGAAGACCAAGAGGTTATTATTGAAGCCCAAGAGTCCAAAAGTCCAAGAAGAGTGTGAATTGGGCTGGATGAACAGTACCTACGAAAATCTTTAATTAATTTGTGGTTAGAGTTTTAGTCACATGTTAATTATTTGTGGCCACATGTTTGGCTTTATTACTTGAGATATTTTTCTTCTTGTAAAGGTGAGGTAATCAGATTTGAAGAGAAGAAATATAGAGAGAAAAATTTCTCCATCATCTTCTTCTTGTTCCAAAATTTTCTCTTGGTGTTCCTACAAATTTCTTTGTGTTTTTCTACACCGAAGAGCGACAAACTTCAATCCCTAGGAAATATTTTAGTTCTCCAAGATCTTTGATATCAAATGTAGCTTTGAGATAGGTTTTAGTTTCGAGAATACCTTCCTTATCATTGCCGGAAATGATAAGGTCATCCACATAGATCAATACAACCACAATTCCTCATGGACTTTGGATGGTAAACAAGGTGTGATCAGCTTCAAACCGTTTGAACCCTTTTTGTTCCAGAGTACAGCTCAGTTTGCGATACCAAGCTCTAGGAGATTGCTTGAGTCCATAGATGGCTTTTCTCAACCGCAGAACTTTTCCCGGAGCAATGGAGTCTTCAAGGCCTGGTGGAGGAGTCATGTATACTTCTTCTTCAAGTTCCCCCTGCAAGAACGCATTCTTCACATCCATCTGCCATAACTCCCAGTCCAGATTTGTAGCCAATGAGAGAACCACACGAACTGTATGCAGCTTTGCGACTGGAGCAAACGTTTCAGTGAATTCATCTCCATAGGTCTGGGTAAATCCTCTTGCAACAAGTCTAGCTTTGTACCTCTCAATATCGCCATTGCTCCGATATTTGATAGTGAACAGCCACCTTGAACTAACAGCCTTCTTTCCCAAGGGTAGGTTGGCTTCATCCCATGTATGATTCCTTTCCATAGCCCCAACCTCATCATCCACTGCACCGAGCCATTCTCTACTCCCTTTAGCTTCTTCATAACTCTGTGGAATCCATTGAGTATCAAGTTTACCGAGGAAGGCTTGATGGGCGGTTGGTAATAGGTCTTGATAAACAGCTTGGGTAGGATGAGCCACAGCCTGGTTGTTGAAGTAGACTCTAGTTTCTCTCCAATGTTCCGGTCCAAACCTCTTTCTAGTGCTTCTTCGGAGAGGAGGTGGTGGTGGAGTAGTTTCTGCTTCATGTCCAGCCTTATCATGGTGATCCTCATGAACCGCATCTTCAGTCCTACCAACCTCATCGTGATCATGGTCATGTTCCACGTCAAGGGGGTTTGGTTCCGGGTGAGTGTGCTCAATGGTATCAGTGTTCTCCATGGGGTTTGGTGTAGCCTGTGTGTTCCCACGGTTGGAATTGGGTTGATCTTCAGTAGTTTCCACTCCTTGCTGGTTGGTTTCAACATTCTCGGATTGTTCTTCTCTCCGAGGAGGAGGATTCCCAAGATGACTCAGGAGATGTTGAAGACTAGCAGCTCTGTCAGATGGTGATCTTGCTAAATCTTTCAAACTTCCCCAATCCTTCTTGTCGTGATACCCTTGGTGCTCAATGAACTTGACATCTCTTGACACAATCAGTCTGTTCCTTGAGAAGTCATAGCATTTGTAGCCCTTCTGGGTAGTAGAGTAGCCTAGGAACATGTACTTTGTGCTCTTAGCTTCCAGCTTGTCCCTCAGTTCACCTGGTCTTAGTACAAAACAGACACAACCAAACACTCGTAAGTGATCAATGGAGGGTTTTGTTTGGTTCAATACCTCAAAAGGAGATGAATCATTCAGAATCCTCGTTGGAATCCTATTGATGAGATAACATGCTGCTGTGACTGCATCACTCCAGAATCTCCTTGGGACATTGGTGTTAAACATCATTGATCGAGCAACTTCCATGAGATGTCTATTCTTCCTCTCAGCTACACCATTTTGTTGAGGAGTATATGGGCAGCTCATTTGATGCATGATCCCTTGTCTTGCTAGGTGATCTTTGAACTTGTGACTAGTGTATTCTCCACCATTGTCAGACCTGAAAACCTTGATCTTTGCATTAAACTGATTCGCGACATATGTTTCAAAATTGACAAATGCCTCAAATACTCTATCCTTTGATGCAAGCAGTGTGACCCATGTATATTTTGATTTCTCATCAATAAATGTAACATAGTATCTATGATTATCTTTAGATAAGCATTGGGCAGTCCAAACATCAGAATGCACAAGATCAAAACATTTTTCATATATAGTTGCAGATTTAGGAAAAACAGTATTACAATGTTTGCCTAAGATGCAAGCTTCACAGTTCAGATGATCAAACACAACGTGGGGTAACATAATCTCTAAAGCCCTAGCATGAGGGTGACCAAGTCTATCATGCCACAGTTTATTTGGGCTAACAGCATAACAAGATTGCCAAGAAAAAGGAGTAGACTTTGCAGCTGGAGAGTCCTCAAAAACATATAAATCCCCGTTAGTGTTTCCTTCTCCCAAAACTTTTCCACTCTCAATATCCTGAAAATGAAAGCTATTAGGACCAAATATAGCATAGCAATTAAGATCAGTTGTAGCCTTTTTAACAGAGACAAGGTTAGAGGTGAATTCAGGCATAAAGAAAGCCTTAGAGTTCTTGTCACACAATTTTAAATCTCCTATTCCCCTTATGGGGATCCTATCACCATTTGCAATTATCACATTTCCAATAACAGGTTTAACATTATTAATGAGATTACGGTTGCTAATCATGTGATGAGAAGCACCGGAATCAACAATTAATATTTTACTTTGCAAATTCGGTAAAGAGGCTAAGTGAGTGATACCGGATTCCTTGTTGTGGAAATGGGTTAGAGACTTGATCAGCACCTCTAAGTCAGACTTGCGCACCACATCATTGGAGTAGGCAACCATGGCCAGATCATCTCCTTGTCTAGATGTCCCGACCTGAGCTTGCTCGGTTGAGGCTTCTTGGGAGGAGTTTGCTTGACCCTTGAACTTTGATGGCTTCAGATGTGGGTGTAGTACCCAACATTTATCCTTGGTATGACCTCTCTTCTTGCAGTGATCACACACGAGTATCTTCCTATCTTCAGACTTGAAAGTAACTTTGTGAGCCATCGCTATTTCCCTTTTTTCACTAAAGAGACCCACAGAGCCTTGTTCACGTTGAACCTGAGAGCACACTTCCTCCAAGCTTGGTAACTTCTCAGCTCTAAGGATATGTTTGATTAGATCATTAAATGCAGGGTTCAGCGTAAGTAACAGTCCAAAGACCTTGTCTTGCTCGCTCCTTTCCTTGAGGATGGCCGGATCCACCGAGAATGGCCTCAGCATGTCCAATTCTGCCCAAAGTGACCTGAACTTTCCAAAGTTGGGCATCAATGTGGTTCCAAAGACCACGACCACACAGATTCGTTCTTGTGGTTCTAGCCCACAGCAGGTAGTTAATACCATTGAGGGTAACGGGTAAGGCAAGGTGTTTTGAGGATTCCATGCTTCAGCTTTCCTCACAACACGATACGGAAACAATCAAGAATCAGCTTCCAAGATTAATTCCCACAGAAGCAAGAAGACCAGAGCTACTAGACACCTTGGAAAACCAGAATCACCTTTGAACAGACCTTGAATCAGCCCAAGAACCACAAGCTCGGACAGAATCAGACACAGCCTTTTGGAAAGAACCAGACCAAGACCAAGACCCCTAGCCAGAGCTTGAATCAGACCACACAAGAGAAGAACAGAGCTGATAAGTTTCAGAACCCAAAGAGGTGAACAGTACCACGTCTTTGAACAGGAGATCTGAGCAGAACCAACAAGAAACAGAACCAGATATTGACGAGAATGGACAGATCCAGTCCCAGACAGTGCCGAGAGGAACTAGATGGTGGAGGATAATTGCTGAGAAGAACCAGAGTGGAAGAGCCAAGATTTGCGGAATGAAAAAGACAAGAACTAGAAGAGAATGATTGAATAAGAACCAAGAATCAGTAACTGCTCTGATACCATGTAAGATTTAGAGAATAGAAGAGGAACAAGTAGATAGATTTTAGATTTAAACAAGAATCAATCAGAGATAATAAAAGGAACAAGATATGAAGACTCAGCCACTCTTTCTCATTTAAGCCATGGAGGCTGCGAAAATCAGAGAGTTAATAAGAAAGGAAGGGTTTCCTTCCTTTTATATGAGAAGGAAGGAAAACCCTAAATACAACTAATTGGAGCGGTATGAACAGTAACCGCGGATCCCGGGATGAACAGTACCTGAGGTTACCAAACTCAACCTACCTTTTTCAATAGTCCTTTCCAAGTGTATCCTCAGGTACAAGTTTAGCATCCGCAGCTACAAGCTCTGGTTCATGCTCCGGTTCATCTTGCTCTCCATAATCATATCATCCTCTCCCTCTTGAAAAGGATTTGACCTCAAATCTGCTTCATCTGCAATAAAAGAAACCAGATCAGAAACATTGAAGCTAGGACTCACATTATACTTACCTTGAGGATTTGTTGGATCATGGATCTGTGGGAAGTGTTTGAGAAGATCTGGCAGTTCCTCCTTCATCAGCATTAAGTAGGGAGCACCATTTATTTGATTCCAAGGTGGAGCTTCATCATTAATTGTGAAATCTCTTGACATTTCTCCTTTTCGTTGTGCATCAGGAGGCTCCTCTTTGATTAGTAGAGTTTCGATTGCACATTTGCATGGTTTCTGCTTATTTTTCTTGTATATTATGTAATCTCCATTATCTCTGTGGCTTTCGTTTTGGTTCAGAAACTCCTTAGTCTTCAAAGCTTCATCTTGTTCTATGATGGTCTCTTTAGTAACTGAAATTTTCTCAACGCCTTTGGCACTAGACAAGTGTGTTAAAACAGTCATTGGATCACGAAAAACAAGAGGAAAAGTTTCAGTTTGGACCATAGCATTAGGACGTTGATCTTGACCAAGAGCAGCTCCTATTCCATCTCTACTAGCTTTAAGTTCCACTTCAGGCACTTGATCAAAATATATTGGAGTCATGATGGTGTTATGATTCTGCACAAAACGTCTATCAAAAGGACTTGGAACGAGCCAACTCCTTATAGCTTTCTCCTTGCTTTCATCCACTGAATTTTCATCACCCAAAATGCCATAATCCTCATATACCACCCTTAGGTGATGTGAATATTCCTCCACATTCTTATTATACACCAGAATATTTTCAGTGTAAACTACCACAAAATTTCCAGCAAAGTTGTGTAGTTTCTGGCTCTTCAACCTCTTAAAATTACTTGATGTATTAGACAAACCAAATATCATGACAAGCCATTCAAACAGTTCACTCCTTTTCTTGAACGTTGTCTTCAATTCATCAGCCCTCTTCATTCCGTTATATCCAAAATCAAGAAAATACTCATCACTCATTTTCTCGAAATCTAGAAATTCCTCCCTTGCATTTGATTTCAGAAACTCTAAGATCAAAACTTTGACACACTTCTCTGGCTTCTCAAACGCTGAATCTCCAAAAATAAAATTCACTTCTTCCGATTTCGTTGGATTATAAAGTAATCTCAAATCAGAACCAGGATTTCGCAACTTCCAACAATTATACAACCACATGTGCCTTAAAAATCCATTGCATCTTGAAACTCACAATCATATGGATCTGTCAACAGCTTCTTATCCCCATAGTCTACTTCTTCCAGCAACTTAAAATCCAAAATATAAGGATCAGGTGTAGGGGACAAGGTATACCTTCCTGGTTGTACAAATGCTTCATCATCACCATTTTCAATAGGAAATGAAGCCTCAATGTCTTTTGATACATCCTCTTGAATTATGCACTCAGACTGAATAATCTGCTCCTGCTGCACTTCTTCAACCATAAGAACTAAATGTGAATCATCTTGAATTTCCAACAATTCTTCTTTAGCAGGCGAGTCTAAATGCTCTTTGGACAAATCAGAATCAACTTCTTCTTCCTCTGAAATTATGTCTCCATTATCCGGATTTGTCACAGTCTTTTTATTTGCACACTCATTAGCATAATGACCAAAGCCCTTGCAATTAAAGCACTTCACATCTCTAACTCTGGTTGTGACTTCTTTGGCCTTGTTTTTGTTTTCAATAGCGATTGGTTCTTCAGAAGTTGGGGTTGCAGCTGGCTTATTTTCTCCCTTGTTCTTCTCTTCTTTTGAATAACTTGGCTGAGTTGTAACGGCTTCTGAACCATAACTTGACCTTGAAGAGTTATTCCTTTTAACTTGTTGCTCGAAAAGAAGAGCTTTGTGTAGCATCTCTTCAATCTCCTGAATCTCTACTTTAAAGTCTCCTTCACGAGGATGCTTCTGCTGTACTCTTCTCTTTTTCTCTTGTTCCATGTTAACTCCACAATCAAGATATGAACAATGAGAAAAATGTCCACCTCTAGAAGAAGAATGGTCATCATTTACTCTTTGTCTCCTCAGCAGCTCACGGTGATAATGGCTAGGAACATATCTCTTTTGCATAATGGCTTTCATTTCTCTCCATGTCTCTACAGGATATTCTCCATTACGCCTTCTTGAAGTAACCAGTTGATCCCACCAGCTGAGAGCATAGTCATAAAATCCTGTAGCAGCAACTCTTACCTGGTTGATCTTGGTGTGGTGATCATTGAAGACGAGTTCAATCTTCCTTTCCCATTCTAAATATGCATCTGGATCATTTTTCCCATGGAATGGTGGAATTTTGATTTTGAAGCCAAAGGGATCTGGTTGTCTATCTCTTGCTTCTTGTGCAGATATAGGTGTTCTTCGGCTGCCGTGAGAAGCACTACTTTGTTTATTGCTGTAGTACTCTTTCGCCTCTTCATCTCCTCGATGTCTTTGGAAATCTTGTGCACGTCTAGACAGTTGTGAGCTAGGTTCACGATTTGTTCTTATCCTCATGTTTTGGCGGAGAGACTCTATTTTGGTGTTCATGATTTGCTCCATTTTGGCTGTCATGGCTTCGATAAGAAGTTTGTTGTTGCGGCTGTGGCTGGCTTCTTCATCTTCTGGTTCAGCCATCCTTCCTGAAATATCAACACACAACACCAGTAAAAACGTCCTTGGAAAGAAAACACTTAAGAACAGATCTAATAAGAATTTTCTTCATACACACACAAAGATTGAACAGACAGACAGGGGTGTGATTAAAATTCGATTTAAATTTCAGTTTAACTCCGAAAATTATGATTTCAGTTTTAAAAACAAGTTAACTCATCCTACCAACAGAATCAATGATCGAAACATCAAAACAAGTCACAAACATTTCTATAAAAATCGAGCAATACAGAAGATGAACAGACAGTTTTCACAGAATCGGTTTTCGAACACACTGCAATCAAAATGTGATTAAAATTTCAGTTTAACTCAGAAAATTCTGATTCCAATTTTAAAAACAAGTTAACTCATCCTAGCAATAGAATCATAGAACGAAACATCAAAACAAGTCACAAACATTTCTAGAAAAATCGAGCAACACAGAAGATGAATAGACAGATTTCACAGAATCGTTTTTCCTAAAGATCCAGAATTCGAACAGGTATAACTATCAGAATATGACGTAGAACAAGACGATTCGACAGCAAATCTGAAAGATAAGACTCTTAATGACAAGATATGATCGGTTTTATCCATATTTAAGGAACGACACGAGAACGAAAACACTTAACTTCTAAGCGCGGCTCTGATACCACTTGATGAGATCTGCCCTAGATCAACACTTAGAAGGTTGAGTTGGAGGTCCAAAAGTGTAGAAATGATAGTTTTGAGTGAAACAACTTCGGATCTGATGGTTTAGAGGGTGGATCTGGGGGTTTCAATGTGAAAAACAAGTTTGGTGGATTGAAAGAAACTTTCAAAGGGTGTGACAAATCTTTGAACTTTCAGCCTTGATCTATGCTAAGGATATGACACACCTAAGAAATTCACAAGTTGAATCTATAATATGACATACAGATTCAGATCAAACAAAGGAAAGAGGTTTTTGATTAAAATGGTTGATAAAAATCTCAGAAAAGAAAAACAGAGTTTTAAAAGAGATAGATCTGCATGAAGGCGTGGGGATGCATGATGGACAAGTGTCCTAAGCAGAAAAAAACACAGAAATTCTGAACTAAAGAACATGGGCCTAAAGAAAGAGAAACAGCCTAAAGAAGGATGGGCCGTAAAGATGGATTTCAACAAATGGGCAATGACGTAAGGAAGGCTTGGAATTCTTGCTAAAACCTTGTCAAAAAAACCCAATGGGAAAAACTTGACAAGGGAAAAGAGCACTCACCTAAACCCCCTTTCCCATTGTTGAAATCATATGGCTTGAATCGAAACCAGTGTGGCTTGATAAGCCATGTCTTCTTGCTCCGTGCTTAGATCTCTCAACATTCCTCCAATTGCTTCGTTGAACAGCTTAGCTCGAGCTCTCATCATTGGTCCTCTTGGCACAGCTAGGACGTCCTTTCCAAGTGTATCCTCAGGTACAAGTTTAGCATCCGCAGCTACAAGCTCTGGTTCATGCTCAGGTTCATCCTTGCTCTCCATAATCATATCACTTCCCCAATGGTCTTTCCCGACTTAGTGTCCTGAAACTTCACATCATTAGGACTGAAAACAGCCAAACAATCAAGGTCCTTGGTAGCCCTTTTAACCGACAGTAGATTGTTAGAGAATTCCGGCAAATATAAAGCTTTCAACTTCTTACCAAACAGCTCTAAATTCCCAATTCCTCTAATCTCCACGTCTTGACCATTAGCTATTGTAACCTTTCCATGATGAGGTTTAACATCAGATAACAATTCTTCATTACTGATCATGTGATGAGAGGCACCATAATCTACCACTACCGGTTTGCGAGCTCTAGAGGCAAAGAGACCCTTACCGGATTCAACTAACTTGGAGATGCTTTTGATGCAATCACCTAAGCCTACGCCCTTAACATCAGAGGTGCTCTGTCTTAATTCCTTGGGAATCAAGTATGGATAGAGAGCCCAACACTTCTCTTTGGTGTGTAGTCATCCTACAATGATCACACCGAATCTTCTTCTTGTTGACCATCAATCCAACTTCTTTAACCTTGCTCTTATGAGCTGCTTCCTTTGTCCCCATAAAAAGACTCCTGGAGCTTTCCTCCTTCTGAATCATCATACAAACTTGACTAAGAGTTGGCAACTCCTCAAATCGCAATATATGATGAATTAGTCCAATATAGGACTTATCTAAAGCTAGAAGTAGTCCAAAAACTTGGTCTTGCTCCCTCCTCTCCATCATCTCCTTGACGTCAAGGTTATGAGGTCTGAGCACCTCCAGCTCTCCCCATAGCATTCTGAATTCAGCCAAGTGATCCTTGACCTCCTTTCCTCCTTGCTGAAGAGTATTAAGAGCTAGCTGAATCACAAATATCCTCCAGATTTTAGATTCATTCCCATACACTTCCTTTAGTGTATCCCACAATTCCTTTGCTTTCTCTACATATTGAAGATTTTGAGTAAAACTTGTTTGAAGATTAACAAAGAAAACAAGTCTAATGTTTTTTCTTTGTGGGCTGAACGTTTTTTTTTTTCTTGTTTTTTCTCTATGACAACCAATACACATTACATGAGTGTTTATAGTTCAGATAACAAAAAGAGCAGCTTAAAAAACAACAAAATGCACCGCTTGTTTAGAAAAATATCACACAGCCTTTGTTGACCTCTATGACATGCTTGTGTGCCTTCTTCCTCCTATTGGGCTTGTTTAAACTTTAATGGACCTAATCAGGCTTGTTTTCTTTGGGCCCTTCTCTTGAGTCTTTCTCCACGCCAACAATGTTTAATGGTGGAGAGGTGTGTGTTTGCTCCCTTTTAACATTCCCCCTCAAGATAGGCTGGTGGAAATCCAACAAGCCGATCTTGTAATGTAATGTATCACACACCTTTGAAGATGTTCCTTTGGTAAAAATGTCTGCCACTTGATCTGAGTTCTTCACATAGGATGGAATTATGACTCCTTCACGAACCTTCTCTCTGACGTAATGGCAGTCAACCTCTTTACGTTTTGTTCTTTCATGGAACACTGAGTTGGATGCTATGTGTATTGCCGCTTGATTATCACAATGCAAGATAATAGGGTGAGATGATTCAATACCAAGATCTTTAAGAAGATTTTTTAACCAGACAAGCTCTCCAGTAATGTTTACCATGGCTCGGTATTCTGCTTCTGCACTTGATCTTGAGATCACATTCTGTTTCTTGCTCTTCCATGTCACCAAGTTACCTCCAATAAAGGAACAATACCCAGTTGTAGACTTTCTATCAATTTTATCTCCTGCCCAATCAGCATCACAGTACCCCACAATATCAGTGTTGGAGTTACAACCCATCCATATACCTTTTCCTGGCGTACCTTTAATGTATCTTAAGATTCTTTCAACCATTCTCCAATGATTCCTGCTTGGAGCATGCATATGCTGGCTCACTTGGTTGACTGCAAAACAAATATCAGGTCGAGTAATGGTGAGATAGATCAGCTTACCCACCATCCTTTGGTATTGCTTCTCATTCGCAGCTGGTTCCCCCTTTGGCTCATCCTTATAATTCTCCTCAATAGGTGTCTTGTGTAAGATTTAGAGAATAGATTTGGTCTTTAGACAAGAATAAATCAAGAGAACTAAGGAAAACAAGAACTGAAGGCACAGCCATTTCTCTTAAGCCATGGAGGCTGAAAATCAGGTTAAGAAACAATAAAGGAGGGTTTCCTCCTTTTATAGTAAAGAAGGAAAACCCTAAATACAAGAGCGGTATGAATAGTAACCCGACCCTCGAGATGAACAGTAACCCGGGGCGGAAAGATATTCATATAACTTGTAAACAAAGACCTACGGGATGAATAGTGATTTCGTATCCCGGGATGAACAGTATCCAGATGAATAGTACCCGAGGTGACCAAACTCTACCTACCTTTTTCAATACTCCCCCTCAAGCTTAACCGTCGGTGAACAAAGGCTAAGCTTGGACCTGCGTAGGCGTTACCTCTGTAAAAACCTCATCATAAACAAAACCACGTGGGAAAAAGTCTATGATGAGGAAAAGAGCATAACGTCTACGAGTAGGGGAATATGATCAAGGGTGAGCTGGATCCACAAGCCCAAGTTTGCTGTAGATGTGTGTGCTAACCTTGAGACTTGTAGCTTTGGTGAAGATATCTGCGAGTTGATCTTCACTTCTTGTAAAGCATGGTAGAGTGACTCCTTCTTTGATCTTCTCTCGAACTTTGTGGTAGTCAACTTCTATATGCTTTGTCCTCTCGTGAAACACCGAGTTGCTGGCAATGTGTATGGCAGCTTGATTGTCACAATGCATGGTGATGGGTCTCGTGGTTTCAATGCCTAGATCGCTGAGTAGTGCCTTGAGCCAGATGAGTTCCTCCGTGAGCTTCCTCATTGCTCTATACACAGATTCAGGACTTGAGCATGACACTACCTTTTGCTTCTTAGACTTCCATGTTACCAAATTCCCTCCAACGAATGTGCAATATCCAGTGGTTGACTTCCTATCATTTGTGTCACCAGCATAGTCGACATCCAGATAACCCACAATCTCGGCATTCTCGTTCTTTCCCATCCATATGCCTTGTCCAGGACTTTTTTTCAGATATCTGAGTATCCTCTCCACCATGTTCCAATGGTGGGCTGTGGGTTTTTGCATGTATTGACTCACCTGATTCACAGCAAAACACAAGTCAGGCCGTGTTAGAGTCAGATAGATAAGCTTACCCACAAGTCTTTGGTATTGGAGAGGATCTGCATATGGTTTGTCTAATGGTCCTCTTCTTCGAGCTCCTTGTTCTTTTTCTCCCCCTTTCGCTTGACTTTGTAGCCATCTGCAAGAGGAGTTTTAGCCGGTTTTGCTTCTGTTGTACCTGTCTCATTTAATAAATCAAGTGTATATTTCCTTTGTGAGAGAAATAAGCCCTCCGAAGAGCGACAAACTTCAATCCCTAGGAAATATTTTAGTTCTCCAAGATCTTTGATATCAAATGTAGCTTTGAGATAGGTTTTAGTTTCGAGAATACCTTCCTTATCATTGCCGGAAATGATAAGGTCATCCACATAGATCAAGACAACCACAATTCCTCTTGGACTTTGGACGGTGAACAAGGTGTGATCAACTAGACCGCTTGAACCCTTTTTGTTCCAGAGTACAGCTCAGTTTCCGTTACCAAGCTCTAGGAGATTGTTTGAGACCATAGATAGCTTTTCTCAACCGCAGAACCTTTCCCGGAGCAATGGAGTCTTCAAGGCCTGGTGGGGGGTCATGTATACTTCCTCTTCAAGTTCCCCTTGCAAGAACGCATTCTTTACATCCATTTGCCATAACTCCCAATCCAGATTTGTAGCTAATGAGAGAACAACACGAACTGTATGTAGCTTTGCAACTGGAGCAAATGTTTCAGTGAAGTCATCTCCATAGGTCTGGGTAAATCCTCTTGCAACAAGTCTGGCTTTGTACCTCTCAATATCTCCATTGCTCAGATATTTGATAGTGAACAGCCACCTTGAACTAACCGCCTTCTTTCCCAAGGGTAGGTCGGCTTCATCCCATGTATGATTCCTTTCCATAGCCCCAACCTCATCATCCACTGCTCCGAGCCATTCTCTACTTCCTTTAGCTTCTTCATAACTCTGTGGAATCCATTGAGTATCAAGCTTACCGAGGAAGGCTTGATGTGTGGTTGGCAATAGGTCAAGAGAACAAGTAGCTTGGGTAGGATGAGCCACAGCCTCGTTGTTGAAGTAGACTCTAGTTTCCCTCCAATGTTCTGGTCCAAACCTCCTTCTAGTGCTTCTCCGGGGAGGAGGTGTTGGTGGAGTAGTTTCTGCTTCACGGTAATCCTCTTGAACCACATCTTCAGTCCTACCAACCTCATCGTGATCATGGTCATTTTCCATGTCAAGGGGGTTTGGTTCTGGCTGAGTGTGCTCAGTGGTATCAGTGTTCTCCATGGGGATAGGTGAAGCCTGGGGATTGGGTTGATCTTCAGTAGTTTCCACTCTTTACTGGTTGGTTTCAACCTTCTCGGATTGATCTTCTCTCCGAGGGGGAGGATTTCCAAGATGACTTAAGAGATGTTGGAGACTAGCAGCTCTGTCAGATGGTGATCTTGCTAAATCTTTCAAACTTCCCCAATCCTTCTTGTCGTGATACCCTTGGTGCTCAATGAACTTGACATCTCTTGACACAATCATTCTGTTCCTTGAGAAGTCATAGCATTTGTAGCCCTTCTGGGTAGTAGAGTAGCCTAAGAACATGCACTTTGTGCTCTTAGCTTCCAGCTTGTTCCTCAGTCCACCTGGTCTTAGTACAAAACAAACACACCCAAACACTCGTAAGTGATCAATAGAAGGTATGGTTTGGTTCAATACCTCAAACGGAGATGAATCATTTAGAATTCTCGTTGGAATCCTATTGATGAGATAACATGCTGCTGTGACTGCATCACTCCAGAATCTCCTTGGAACATTGGTGTTAAACATCATTGATCGAGCAACTTCCATGAGGTGTCGATTCTTCCTCTCAGCTACACCATTTTGTTGAGGAGTATATGGGCAGCTCGTTTGATGCATGATCCCCTGTCTTGCTAGGTGATCTTTGAATTTGTGACTAGTGTATTCTCCCCCCTTGTCAGACCTGAAAACCTTGATCTTTGCATTAAACTGATTAGAGACATATTTTTCAAAGTTGACAAATGCATCAAATACTCTATCTTTAGATGCCAGCAGTGTGACCCATGTATATTTCGATTTCTCATCAATAAATGTAACATAGTATCTATGATTATCTCTAGATAAACATGGGGCAGTCCAAACATCAGAATGCACAAGATCAAAACATTTTTCATATATAGTTGCAGATTTAGGAAAGACAGTTTTACAATGTTTGCCTAAGATGCAAGCTTCACAGTTCAGATGGTCAAACACAACATGGGGTAACATAATCTCTAAAGCCCTAGCATGAGGGTGGCCCAGTCTATCATGCCACAGTTTATTAGGGCTAACAGCATAACAAGATTGACGAGAAATAGGAGTAGACTTTGCAGCTGGAGAGTCCTCAAAAACATATAAATCCCCGTTAGTGTTTCCTTCTCCCAAAACTTTTCCACTCTCAATATCCTGAAAATGAAAGCTATTAGGACCAAATATAGCATAGCAATTAAGATCAGTTGTAGCCTTTTTAAAGAAAGCCTTAGAGTTCTTGTCACACAATTTTAAATCTCCTATTCCCCTTATGGGGATCCTATCACCATTTGCAATTATCACATTTCCACTAGCCGGTTTAACATTATTAATGAGATTTCGGTTGCTAATCATGTGATGAGAGGCACCAGAATCAACAATTAATATTTTACTTTGCAAATTCGGTAAAGAGGCTAAGTGAGTGATACCAGATTCCTTGTTGTGGAAATGGGTTAGAGACTTGATCAGAGCCTCTAAGTCAGACTTGCGCACCACATCATTGGAGTAGGCAACCATGGCCAGATCATCTCCTTGTCTAGATGTTCCGACCTGAGCTTGCTCGGTTGAGACTGCTTGGGAGGAGTTTGCTTGACCCTTGAACTTTGCTGGCTTCAAATGTGGGTGGAGTACCCAACATTTATCCTTGGTATGACCTCTCTTCTTGCAGTGATCACACACGAGTATCTTCCTATCTTCAGACTTGAAAGTAACTCTGTGAGCCATCACTATTTCCTTTTTTTCACTAAAGAGACCCACTGAGCCTTGTTCACGTTGAACCTGAGAGCACACTTCCTCCAAGCTTGGTAACTTCTCAGCTCTAAGGATATGTTTGATTAGATCATTAAATGCAGGGTTCAGCGTAAGTAACAGTCCAAAGACCTTGTCTTGCTCGCTCCTTTCCTTGAGGATGGCCGGATCCACCGAGAATGGCCTCAGCATGTCCAATTCTGCCCAAAGTGACCTGAACTTTCCAAAGTGCTTCGTGAACTCCAGATCCTCTTGGCTCAGACTATTGATCGCTTTATTCACTTCAAATACTCTGGTGAGATTGGAGACATTCCCATAGACATTCTTCGATGTCTCCCATAGTTCCTTTATTGCCTCACAATATGAGTATGCTTCAAGTATAGCGGTTTCAAGTGAATTTTGGAGTAGTCCAAGAACTCCTTGATCTTCTTGGAACCATTTTCCCTCTTCAGAACTTGAATCACCACTAATGATTTTTCCTTCCCTATCCGTGGATGTCTCCTTGACTTGAGCATCAATGTGGTTCCAAAGACCACGACCACACAGATTTGTTCTGGTGGTTCTAGCCCACAGCAGGTAGTTCATACCATTGAGGGTAACAGGAAAGGCAAGGTGTTTTGAGGATTCCATGCTTCAGCTTTCCTCACAAGACGATAAGCGAACAAACAAGAATCAGCTTCCAAGATCAATTCTCACAGTACCAAGAAGACCAGAGCCACTAGACACCTTGGGAAAACCAGAATCAACTTTGAACAGAACTAGAATCAGACCAAGAACCACAAGCTCAGCCAGAATCAGACACAGCCTTTTGGAAAGAACCAGAACAAGACCAAGACCCAGACCCAGAGCTTGAAACAGACCTCACAAGAGATAGAACAAAGCTGATAAGTTTCAGAACCCAAAAAGATGAACAGTGCCACGTCTTTGAACAGTAGATCCGAGCAGATCCGACAAGAAACAGAACCTGATACTGCCAAAAAAACACAGATCCAGTCCCAGACAGTGCCGAGATGATCCAGAAGATAATGGAGGATAAGTGCCAGGAGTAAAACTGAGAAGAACCAGAGTGAAGAACCAAGAGTTACGGAATTTTAAAACAAGAACTAGATGAGAATAATTGGAACAGAACCCAGAATCAAGAATTGCTCTGATACCATGTAAGATTTAGAGAATAGATTTGGTCTTTAGACAAGAATAAATCAAGAGAACTAAGGAAAACAAGAACTGAAGGCACAGCCATTTCTCTTAAGCTATGGAGGCTGAAAATCAGGTTAAGAAACAATAAAGGAGGGTTTCCTCCTTTTATAGTAAAGAAGGAAAACCCTAAATACAAGAGCGGTATGAATAGTAACCCGACCCTTGGGATGAACAGTAACCCGGGGCGGAAAGATATTCATATAACTTGTAAATAAAGACCTACGGGATGAATAGTGATTTCGTATCCCAGGATGAACAGTACCCGGATGAATAGTACCCGAGGTGACCAAACTCTACCTACCTTTTTCAATATCTTGCATGGCTTTGAACCAAGCTTTCCTGTCTCTGACAATAGATCTAGAGAATACTTCCTTTGTGAGAGAAACAATCCATCATCAAGCTTACAAACTTCAATCCCAAGGAAATATCTCAGCTCACCTAGGTCTTTGATATCAAATGACGCTTTAAGAAGCTCCTTAGTGTGCTTAATACCGTCCTCATCATCACCAGTTATGATTATATCATCAACATAGATGAGAACTGCAACTATACCTTTTTCTCCTCGCATTGTGAATAAGGTATGATCTGCTTTTGATCTCTTGAATCCATCTTCAAGAAGACAGCTGCTTAACCTTTGGTACCAAGCTCTAGGTGATTGCTTAAGACCGTATATTGCCTTCTTGAGCTTGCACACTTTGCTTTTATCAGCCGAATCATGAAACCCCTCAGGTGGTGCCATATAAACTTCTTCTTCTAAGTCTCCTTGCAAGAAGGCATTCTTGACATCCATTTGCCAGAGATCCTATGATAGATTGGTTGCTATTGAAAGAAGAACTCTTACTGAGTGCAGCTTAGCTACAGGAGCAAATGTCTCTGTATAGTCTTCACCATATTTTTGAGTGTACCCCTTGGCAACTAGCCGAGCCTTGTACCTTTCAATCTCTCCAGAACTTGTATACTTGATTGTGTAAACCCATCGACATCCCACAACTTTTTTATTACTTGGTAAATTAACCATACTCCAAGTACCATTCTTTCGCATGGATGCAATTTCTTCTTGCATTGCTTTCACCCATACTTCACTTAAGCAGGCTTCCTCATAACTTGCGGGAACCTTGTGTTGCTCTATCTTGGAAAGAAAGGCTTGGTGTTCACTTGGGAGATGAGAAACCGAACAATAGCCTTGGATTGGATGAGCAATGGCTTTGTTGTTGTAATAAACCCTTGTGTTCCTCCAGTTCTCAGGGCCATGTCTCACTCTAGTACTCCTTCTTAGAGGTGGGGCTGATTCTTCCTCAGATTCTATCTCCTCGGAATCCTCAACAACTTCACCTTCTGACGACGAAGTGCTAGTTTCATCTTGTTGAGATTCCCCCTCACCAGTATTTTCATTAGATTTTGAAGTAGATTCTCCTTCTTCAATGTGATCATTATCCCCACCTTCCTCATTAGTGTCTCCAATCTGAGTTGTTTCTTGACTAATCTCTTCACACCTGGTTTGCGTTGGTTTTTGACCAACAAGTGTGTTTAAACCATCAAGTATAAATTGCAAGGTAGCTGCTTTGTCGTTGGGAGAAGTGAGGTCTTCTAAGCTCTTCCATTCTTTCTTATCAAAGAACCCACTGGGTTCATCAAACTTAAGATCTCTGGAAGTATACATTCTCCTAGCCCTTGGTTCATAACATCTGTACCCCTTTTGTGTTGAAGAGAACCCAATAAACACACATTTGATGCTCTTAGGTTCTAATTTGTTTCTCTGAACCTCTGGAATATAGACATAACACACGCATCCAAATACCCTCAAATGATCAATGCTTGGTTTGGTGCCATTCAGAACCTCATAGGGAGAAACTCCTTCAAGTTGTTTGGTTGGTAATCGATTAATCAAGTAAGCCGCTGTCATGACTGCATCTCCCCAATATTCCTTGGGAACTCCTCTGTCAAACATAATGGTCCTTGCAACTTCCATTAAGTGTCTATTCTTGCGCTCAGACAGACCATTCTGCTGAGGAGTGTAAGCACAAGATGTCTGGTGAACAATACCTTGCTTCTCCAACAAGTTTCTAAACTGTTTACTTGTATACTCTCCACCGTTGTCACTTCTAAATACTTTTATCTTTGTTCTATATTGTGTTAACACATAATTGTAGAACTTTGCAAAAGCTTCAAAAACATGACTTTTTGATGGCAGGAGAGTAACCCATGTATACCTGGACTTCTCATCAATAAAGGATACAAAATATTTGTATTGATCTCGGGAAACACATGGAGCTGTCCAAACATCAGAATGAACTAGATCAAAGCATTCATTATACACAGTAGATGACTCAGGAATAACAACTCTACAATGCTTCCCCAAGATGCAAGCTTCACATCCTTGATGATCTTTATCTAGTTCTGGCAAAATGAGTTTAAGGACCTGGGAGTGTGGATGACCAAGTCTAGCATGCCAAAAAGTGTCACCACAACCAGACTTCATAGCTGAGTGAGTAGCAACCGGCTGAATGCTATCCAAAACATAGAGGCCATTCTTATTACTTCCTTCCCCAGTAGTCTTCCCTGACTTATTGTCCTGAAACAATACATCATCAGAACTGAACACAGCCAAACACTCAAGATCCTTTGTCACCTTTTGAACTGATAGTAAGTTGGACGTAAATTCTGGCATATATAGAGCTTTTGAGTTCTTACTAAACATCTCTAACTCTCCAATTCCTCTAATCGCTATATCTTGTCCATTAGCAATACTAACTTTCCCAGAGTGTGGTTTAACATTTGACAAGAGTTCTGAGTCACTAATCATATGATGTGTCGCCCCTGAGTCTATAATAATGGGTTTATGTGTTGAGCAGAAGATCAAGAGTGAAGACCAAGAAAGTATCAATGAAGCCCAAGAGACCAAAAGTCCAAGAAGAGTGTGATTTGGGCTTGATGAACAGTACCTGCGAAAATCATTCAAATTAATTTGTGGTTAGTGTTTTAAGTCACATGTTGTTTATTCTTAGCCACATGTTTGGCTTTATTACTTGAGATTTTTTCCTTCTTGTAACTAATGAAGTGATGAGATCTGAATGTAAGAGAAAAATATAGAAAAGAAAAATCTCTTTATCTCCTTCTTCTCTCTCTTGTTCTTGACGTGAAGGAGAGGAATTTGTGGGTTTGGATTCTGATTTTCTTCTTATTTTTCTACATGGTATCAGAGCATAAAGATTCAAGAGGACCAAGTCTTATTAGTTTTTCTTTCATGGAAGATCAAAAGCAAGTCATTGTTCTTGATGGAAAAAATTATTTCTTGTGGGCTAGAACCACAAAGACCTTGTTGAGAAGCTGTGGGCTGTGGGTTCATTGCTTAAGCTCTCAGGAGATGCCTAAAGGCATAGATGAAGCTGGATCTGGAAAAGGGGGAGTGAAGACCTCCGCCCCAATCAGTTCAAGCTTAGGGGATTCCAAGTGGATCCAAGAAGATCAACGTGTGGTGGCTATTCTTCAAAGCTCCTTGGAGAAGTGTATGGGAATGAATCTAAAATCTGGAGGATATTTGAGATTCAGCTAGCTCTTAATACTCTTCAGCAAGGAGGAAAGGAGGTCAAGGATCACTTGGGTGAATTCCGAAGGCTATGGGGAGAGCTGGAGATACTCAGACCTCATACCCTTGACGTCAAGGAGATGATGGAGAGGAGGGAGCAAGACCAAGTTTTTGGACTGCTTCTAGCTTTAGATAAGTCCTATGTTGGACTAATTCATCATATATTGCGATTTGAGAAGTTGCCAACTCTTAGTCAAGTTTGTATGATGATTCAGAAGGAGGAAAACTCCAGGAGGCTTTTTAAAGGGGCAAAGGAAGCAGCTCCTAAGAGCAAGGTTAAAGAAGTTGGATTGATGGTCAACAAGAAGAAGACTCGGTGTGATCATTGTAGGATGAAAGGACACACCAAAGAGAAGTGTTGGGCTCTCTATCCATACTTGATTCCCAAGGAATTAAGACAGAGCGCTTCTGATGTTAAGGGCGTAGGCTTAGGTGAGTGCATCAAAAGTATCACCAAGTTAGTTGAATCCGGTAAGGGTCTCTTTGCCTCTAGAGCTCGCAAACCGGTAGTGGTAGATTCTGGTGCCTCTCATCACATGATCTGTAATGAAGAATTGTTATCTGATGTTAAACCTCATCATGGAAAGGTTACAATAGCTAATGGTCAAGACGTGGAGATTAGAGGAATTGGGAATTTAGAGCTGTTTGGTAAGAAGTTGAAAGCTTTATATTTGCCGGAATTCTCTAACAATCTACTGTCGGTTCAGAGGGCTACCAAGGACCTTGATTGTTTGGCTGTTTTCAGTCCTGATGATGTGAAGTTTCAGGACACTAAGTCAGGAAAGACCATTGGGGAAGGCAGTTCTACAGGTGATCTTTATGTTTTGAATGATTTGGACGGCAAGAAGTCCACTGTTGATATTGCTGCTAATAATTCTGCTTTGAGTTCTTTGTGGCATGCCAGGTTGGGTCATCCTCACAAGAGAGCTCTTCAGCTTGCGGTACCAGATCATGAAGCTCAAGATCATCAAGAATGTGAAGCATGTATTCTAGGGAAACACTGCAGGAATGTGTTCCCAGAATCCTCTACGGTATATGAGGAATGCTTTGAGGTTATTCATTCTGATGTTTGGACAGCTCCTTGTGCTACTCATGATAATTACAAGTATTTTGTCTCGTTCATTGATGAGAAGTCAAAATACTCATGGGTTACTCTCATGCCATCGAAGAGTCATGTCCTAGATGCTTTCTCCAAGTTCTACAACTATGTGCTGACTCAGTTTGGAACAAAGATTAAGATCTTAAGGAGTGATAATGGAGGAGAGTACATGAGCCATGCCTTCAAGGAGTTTGTTGGAAAGAATGGAATAGTTCATCAAACATCATGTGCCTATACTCCACAATAGAATGGCGTGGCAGAGCGTAAGAACAGACACTTAATGGAGGTTGCTAGGGCCATGATGTTTGACCGAAGTGTTCCAAAAACATTTTGGGGTGATGCGGTGATGACAGCATGTCATTTGATCAATAGATTGCCGATGAGAAATCTTGAAGATAGGTCTCCATATGAGGTATTGTACAATACCAAAGATCATTTGAGAGTGTTTGGATCTGTTTGCTTTGTGTTTGTTCCAGATGCGCAGCGGAACAAGTTAGAGCCAAAGAGCATCAAATGTATGTTTATTGGGTATTCCTCTACGCAGAAGGGATACAAGTGTTACAATCCCACCACTAAGCGTGTACATGTCTCAAGAGAGGTTAAATTTGTCGAAGAAAAGGGCTATTTTGATAAGACAAGTTGGAAGAGCTTGGAAGATATAGCCTCTCCTGTGGACCGTGCATCAACTCTAAGGGGTATTCTTGAAGGTTTGACTCCTGGGGGTGATTCTGTTGAACATGTGAGTAATGACGAGGTTGAGACTGAAGAGAATGATAGTGGGGTTCCTACAGAGGCTGAAGCAGTTGTTGATGTGGAAGGTGATGTTGAAGAGGAAGAATCACCGAATGCTGAATCTGCTTTAGATCCTGTAGAAACAGCTGTGGTAGAGGAGCCTGAAGAGTCAGAGCCTGAAGAAGATGTAGTACCTCAGTTGAGAAGAAGTACAAGGAGAAGGTTTCCTCCTGAACATTGGAAGAACACAAGGGTGTATTACAATAATCAGGCGGTTGCTCATCCTTTCCAGAACCATTGTACCATGGAACAATTTCCCGAAGAACACCAAGCTTTTCTCTCTAAAATTGATGGGCATAAAATACCAAGGAGTTACGAAGAGGCTTGCTTGGATGAGGTTTGGGTTGATGCTATGCTGGAAGAGATAGCATCTATGGTTAAGAATGGTACATGGGATGAGGTTGATAAGCCTAGCAAGAAGAAGCTTGTAGTCTGTAGATGGATTTACACCATCAAATATACTAGCACTGGGGAAATAGAGAGATACAAGGCAAGGTTAGTGGCCAAAGGGTATACACAAAAGCATGGAGTGGATTACACAGAAACCTTTGCGCCGGTAGCCAAGCTCCATTCGGTACGAGTTCTTCTCTCTATTGCTACTAATTTGGGGTGGAACTTGTGGCAGATGGATGTGAAAAATGCATTTCTTCAAGGAGAGTTGAAGGAAGAAGTGTATATGGTTCCACCAGAGGGTGTTGGTATAGGGAACAACAAGGTGTGCAAGCTAAAGAAAGCTATTTATGGTCTCAAGTAATCCCCTAGAGCTTGGTACCACAAGCTAAGTGGATGCCTACTTGAGAATGAATTTAGGAGATCCGAAGCAGACCACACACTGTTTACAACTCAGGGGGAGAATGGGATTGTTGCTGTGTTGATGTTGAGGGAATCAAGAGGACAAAAAGTTTGCTCAAGGCTTCATTTGATATCAAAGACTTAGATGAACTAAAATATTTTCTTGGGATTGAGGTATGTAAGTTTGCTGATGGACTTTTCTTATCCCAAAGGAAATATACTCTGGATTTGCTGGAAGAGACAGGGAAGCTAGGTGTAAAACCAGCTAAGACTCCCATTGAAGATGGGTACAAGATATGTCCTAAGGGGGAGCCACTTATGGAAGTGAAGCAATATCAGAGACTCGTTGGGAGGCTAATCTACTTGACTATCACCAGACCTGACATCTCTTTTGCGGTGAATCAAGTAAGTCAGCACATGCAGGCTCCAAGTAAGCATCATTGGGGAATGGTGGATCGTATCCTCAGATACTTGAAAGGCACACCAGGCAAAGGTATTTGGATGGGTCGTAATAACTCAACTGATATAGTAGGATATTGTGATTCTGATTGGGCAGGAGATAAGGCTGATCGGAAGTCAACAACCGGTTATTGCACCTTTGTTGGTGGAAATCTTGTTACCTGGAGGAGTAAGAAACAGAAAGTGATATCTAGATCAAGTGCAGAGGCTGAGTATCGAGCTATGGCAAACACAACGGGGGAACTGGTTTGGATAAAGGCTCTCCTCAAGGATCTAGGTATTGAATCTTCTGAACCTATTACTCTCCATTGCGACAATCAAGCAGCAATTCATATTGCCTCTAACTCTGTGTTCCACGAGAGGACAAAGCACATAGAGGTTGATTGTCACTATGTTAGGGAGAAAGTTGAAGCCGGGATTATTCTTCCAACATTTGTTAGAAGCTTGGATCAGTTAGCTGATGTCTTCACCAAGGCTACATCATCTAGAGTGTGTAGCGATCTTCATGGCAAGATGGGTTTGATGGATCTCCACCAACCAATCTTGAGGGGGAGTGTTGAGCAGAAGATCAAGAGTGAAGACCAAGAAAGTATCAATGAAGCCCAAGAGACCAAAAGTCCAAGAAGAGTGTGATTTGGGCTTGATGAACAGTACCTGCGAAAATCATTCAAATTAATTTGTGGTTAGTGTTTTAAGTCACATGTTGATTATTCTTAGCCACATGTTTGGCTTTATTACTTGAGATTTTTTTTCCTTCTTGTAACTAATGAAGTGATCAGATCTGAATGTAAGAGAAAAATATAGAAAAGAAAAATCTCTTTATCTCCTTCTTCTCTCTCTTGTTCTTGACGTGAAGGAGAGGAATTTGTGGGTTTGGATTCTGATTTTCTTCTTATTTTTCTACATTATGAAGCTCAGAACCTAAGAAACTCTTACCAGATTCTGTCAACTTGGAGATGCTCTTGATGAGTGCATCCAAGTCCGACCTTCTCACAACATCATCACTTCCAACAGTAGCATTTCCTTTTGTATTATGACTCATTCCCCTCATAGACTTGGGTTTCAAGTGAGGATTAAGCGTCCAGCATCTCTCCTTGGTATGTCCTGACTTCTTGCAGTGATCACACCATAGGTTGTTCCTCTTCTCAGTTGGTTGAAATGAGCCTTTACTCACATAAGCTGTTTCACTAGTTCCTTGGAAGAGCCCTCTTGATCCTTCCTCCTTCTGGATCATCATGCATACTTCATTTAGACTAGGGAGCTTTTCAAACCTCAAAATATGGTGAATCAGTCCCTTGAATGATCCATTAAGTGTAAGTAGAAGTCCAAGTACTTGATCTTGCTCACGCCTCTCATTCAACTCCTTTACATCAGTAGTGGGTGGTCTAAGCAGATCCAGTTCTGCCCATAGACCTCTGAATTCTCCAAAAAAGTCTTTGAACAATCGTTCCTCTTGTTGAATATTGTTCAAGGCTTTCTTAACCTCAAAGATTCTGCTGAGATTGGAAACATTTCCAAAAATACTCATAAGAGTGTCCCAAAGCTCCTTTGCAGTTTCACAATAGGAATATGCTGCAAGGATGGATTGATCTAGTGAACTTTGGAGAACTGCAAGAACAAGCTGGTCCTCTTGAATCCACTTATAATCATCTTGGCTGGTGCTGGCTTTGAGTGGAGACTCCACATCTCCTTCATCCGCTTCAGCCTTCTTCTCTTTGTCTTTTGACATTTCTTGAGAACCTTCAATATGCTCCCATAAGCCACGGCTTCTCAAGACAGTTCTTGTGGTTCTTGACCACAGAAGATAGTTGTCTCCTTTGAGAACAATTGGAAGAGTGATTTGTTTCTGATTCTCCATTTGGAAAACAGAGAGATAGTATTTGTATTTGTGAAAGCAAGTAGGTCTTCAAGAACTAATCTGCTCTGATACCATGAAGATTTTGAGTAAAACTTGTTTGAAGATTAACAAAGAAAACAAGTATAATGTTTTCTCTTTGTGGGCTGAACGTTTTTTTTTTTTCTTGTTTTTTCTCTACGACAACCAATACACATTACATGAGTGTTTATAGTTCAGATAACAAAAAGAGCAGCTTCAAAAACAACAAAATGCACCGCTTGTTTAGAAAAATACCACACAGCCTTTGTTGACTTCTATGACATGCTTGTGTGCCTTCTTCCTCCTATTGGGCTTGTTTAAACTTTAATGGAACTAATCAGGCTTGTTTTCTTTGGGCCCTTCTCTTGAGTTTTTCTCCACGCCAACAATGTTTAATGGTGGAGATGTGTGTGTTTGCTCCCTTTTAACACATATGAGTAAGAAGCAAGGATACTCTGCTCCAAGGAGCTTTGAAGAATAGCCACCACACGCAGATCTTCTTGGATCCAATTGGAATCCCCTAAGCTTGAACTGATTGGGGTGGAAGTCTTCACTCCCCCTTTTTCAGATCCAGCTTCATCTATGCCTTTAGGCATCTCCTGAGAGCTTAAGCAATGAATCCACAACCCACAGCTTCTCAACAAGGTCTTTGTCGTTCTAGCCCACAAGAAATAATTTTTTCCATCAAGAACAATGACTTGCTTTTGATCTTCCATGAAAGAAAAACTAATAAGACTTGGTCCTCTTGAATCTTTATGCTCTGATACCATGTAGAAATTTGAGAATAAAGCAAGAATTCAATCCCACAAATTACTCTAATTCTCATGGCAAGAAGAAGAAGAGAGAAGAGATTTTTTTTTCTTGATTATTTTCTTTTATTCACTCTTTTAATAATTGGTTTACAAGATGTATATTAAGAGAAAGCCTAAACATGTGGCTAACAATAATTAAACATGTGTGATAAATTACAACCACAAGTTAATACACACCAAGCTAGCACACCCTTGTTGACAATTCTTCATTTTCGGAGGTACTATTTACAGAGCCCAATTCACACACAACAAGGCCTCTTGGTCTCTTACTAGGCCTCTTGGTCTCTTGGTCTTCACTCTCGATATTCTGTTGAACATTTAGGATTTAGGGTTTAAGATTTAAGGTTTAGAGTTTAGGGTTTAAGATTTAAGGTTTAGGGTTTAGGGTTTAGGGATTAGGGTTTAGGATTTATGATTTAGGGTTTAGGTGTATGGGTTTGTGTTTAGGGTTTAGGGTTTAGTGTTTAGGGTTAAGGGTTTAGGGTTTGGGGTTTGGGTTTAGGCTTAATGGTTTAGGGTTTAGTGTTTAGTCTTTAGGATTTAAGGTTTAGGGGTTCGGGTTTAGGGTTTAGGGTTCAGCGTTTAGGCTTTGGGGTTTGGGTTTAGGGTTTATGGTTTGGGATTTATTGTTTAGGGTTTAGAGTTTAGGGTTTAGGGTTTAGGGTTTAGGGTTAAGGATTTAGGGGTTAAGGTTTAGGGTTTAGGTTTTAGGGTTTAGAGTATGGGATTTAGTGTTTTGGGCTTAAGGTTTAAGGTTTGGGGTTTAGGGATTAGGATTTAGGGTTTAAAGTTTAGGGTTTAGTGTTTAGGGTTTAAGGTTTATGGATTAAGGGTTAGGGTTTAGGGTTTAAGTTTAAGGATTTAGGGTATAGGATTTAGTGTTTTGGGCTTAGAGTTTAGGGTTTCACATTTGGGGTTTGGGGTTTAGGCTTTCGGGTGTTTGGGTTTAGGATTTAGTGTTTAGGGGATTTAGAGTTTTGGGCTTAGGGTTTAGGGTTTCGGGTTTCTGGTTTTGAGTTTGTGTTTAGGGTTTATGGTTTAGGGTTTATTGCTTAGGGTTTATTGCTTAGGGTTTAAGGTTTCGGATTTAGGGTTTAAAGTATAAGGTATAGGGTTTAGGGTTTATGGTTTAAGAATTAGGGTTTAGGATATGGGATATAGGGTGTGGGATTAAGAGTTTTATGCTTAGAGTTTAGGGTTTAAGGTTTAGGGTTTAGGGTTTAGAGTTTAAGGTTCAGGGTTTTGGTTTAGGGTTTATGGTTTAGGATTTAGTGTTTACGGTTCAGGGGTTAGAGTTTAGAGTTTAGGGTTTAGGGTTATGTGTTTAGGATTTAGGGTTTTGGGTTTAGGGTTTATGATTTAGGAGTTAGGGTTTAAGCTCTAAGGTTTAGGGTTTAGGATTTAAGGTTTCGGGTTTAGAGTTTAGGGATTAGGGTTTAAGGTTTAAGATTTAGTGTTTAGGGTTTAGGATTTAGGGTTTAAAGATTAGGGTTTAGGGTTTAGGGTTTAGGGTTTAGGGTTTAGGGTTTAGGGTTTAGGGTTTAAGGTTTAGGGTTTAGTGTTTAGGGTTTAAGGTTTATGGATTAGGGGTTAGGGTTTAGGGTTTAAGTTTTAGGATTTATGGTATAGGATTTACGGTTTTGGGCTTAGAGTTTAGGGTTTCGCATTTGGGGTTTGGGGTTTAGGCTTTCGGGTGTTTGGGTTTAGGATTTAGTGTTTAGGGTATTTAGAGTTTTGGGCTTATGGTTTCGGGTTTATGGTTTCGAGTTTGTGTTTAGGGTTTATGGTTTAGGGTTTATTGTTTAGGGTTTAAGGTTTAGGATTTAGGGTTGAAGGTATAAGGTTTAGGGTTTCGGGTTTATGGTTTTGAGTTTGTGTTTAGGGTTTATGGTTTAGGGTTTATTGTTTAGGGTTTAAGGTTTAGGATTTAGGGTTTAAGGTATAAGGTATAGGGTTTAGGGTTTAGGGTTTAAGAATTAGGGTTTAGGATATGGGATATAAGGTATGGGATTAAGGATTTTTTGCTTAGAGTTTAGGGTATAAGGTTTAGGGTTTAGGGTTTAGAGTTTAGGAATTAGGGTTTTGGTTTAGGGTTTATGGTTTAGGATTTAGTGTTTAGGGTTCAGGGGTTAGAGTTTGGAGTTTAGGGTTTAGGGTTATGGGTTTAGGATTTAGGGTTTTGGGCTTAGGGTTTATGATTTAGGAGTTAGGGTTTAAGGTTTAAGGTTGAGGGTTTAGGGTATAGGATTTAAGAATTAGGGTGTAGGGTTTAGGATTTAAGGTTTAGGATTTAGGGTTTAGTGTTTAGGGTTTAGGTGTTTGGGTTTGTGTTTAGGGTTTGGGGTTTGGGTTTAGGGTTTATGGTTTAAGGTTTAGTGTTTAGGATTTAAGGTTTAGGGGTTAGGGTTTAGGGTTTAGGGTTCAAGGTTTAGGTTTTGGGGTTTGGGTTTAGGGTTTATGGTTTAGGGTTTATTGTTTAGGGTTTAGGGTTTAGACTTTAGAGTTTAGGGTTTAGGGTTAAGGATTTAGGGGTTAAAGATTTTGGTTTAAGTTTTAGGGTTTAGGGTTTAGGGTCTGGGATTTATTGTTTTGGGCTTAGAGTTTAAGGTTTGGGGTTTAAGGTTTAGGATTTAGGGTTTAGAGTTTGAGGTTTAGGGTTTAAGGTTTAGGGTTTAATGTTTAGGATTTAAGTTTTATGGATTAGTGGTTAGGGTTTAGGGTTTGGGGTTTGGTGTTTGGGGTTTAGAATTTCGGGTGTTTGGGTTTAGGATTTAGGGTTTAAGGTTTGGGTTTAGGGTTTAGGATTTATGGATTAGGTGTAAGGGTTTAAGTTTTAGGTTTTAGGGTAGAGGATTTATAGTTTTGGGCTTAGGGTTTTGACTTTGTGTTTAGGGTTTATGGTATAGGGTTTAGTGTTTAGGGTTTAAGGTTTAAGGTTTAGGATTTAGGGTTTAAGGTATAAGGTTTAGGGTTTAGGGTTTAGTGTTTTGGGCTTAAGGTTTAAGGTTTGGGGTTTAGGGTTTAGGATTTAGGGTTTAGGGTTTAGGGGTTGGAGTTTAGGGTTTAAGGTTTAGGGTTTAGTGTTTAGGGTTTAAGGTTTATGGATTAGGGGTTAGGGTTTAGGGTTTAAGTTTTAGGATTTAGGGTATAGGATTTAGGGTTTTGGGCTTAGGGTTTAGGGTTTCGCATTTGGGGTTTGGGATCTAGGTTTTCGGGTGTTTAGGTTTAGGATTTGGGGTTTAAGGTTTGGGGTTTAAGGTTTAGGGTTTATGATTTATGGATTAAGGGTTAGGGTTTAGGATTTGGGGTTTAAGGTTTGGGGTTTAAGGTGTAGGGTTTATGATTTATGGATTAAGGGTTAGGGTTTAGGGTAGAGGATTTAGAGTTTTGGGCTTAGGGTTTAGGATTTTGGATTTAGAGTTTTGAGTTAGGGTTTAGGGTTTATGGTTTATGGTTTAGTGTTTAAGGTTTAAAGTTTAAGGTTTAGGATTAGGGTTTAAGGTATAAGGTTTAAGGTTTAGGGTTTATTGTATTGGGCTTAAGGTTTAGGGTTTAGGGTTTAAGAATTAGAGTTTAGGGTATGGGATATAGGGTATGGGATTGAGGGTTTTATGCTTAGAGTTTAAGGTTTAAGGTTTAGGGTTTAGGGTTCAGAGTTTAGGGTTCAGGGTTTTGGTTTAGGGTTTATGGATTAGGATTTAGGGTTTGGGGTTTGGGTTTAGGATTTTTGGTTTAGCGTTTAGTGTTTAGGATTTAATGTTTAGGGGTTAGGGTTTAGGGTTTAGGGTTCAAGGTTTAGGTATCGGAGTTTGGGTTTAGGTATTAAGGTTTAGGGTTTAGGGTTAAGGATTTAGGGGTTAAGGTTTAGGGTTTAAGTTTTAGGGTTTAGGGTTTAAATTTTAGGGTTTAGGGTTTAGGGTATGGGATTTAGTGTTTTGGGCTTAGGGTTTTAGGTTTGGGGTTTAGGGTTTAGTGTTTAGGGTTTAGGTGTTTGGGTTTGTGTTTAGGGTTTGGGGTTTGGGTTTAGGGTTTATGGTTTAGGGTTTAGTGTTTAGGATTTAAGGTTTAGGGGTTAGGGTTTAGGGTTTAGGGTTCAAGGTTTAGGTTTTGGGGTTTGGGTTTAGGGTTTATGGTTTAGGGTTTATTGTTTAGCGTTTAGGGTTTAGGGTTTATTGTTTCAGGTTTAGGGTTAAGGATTTAAGGGTTAAAGATTAGGGTTTAAGTTTTAGAGTTTAAAGTTTAGGGTCTGGGATTTATTGTTTTGGGCTTAGGGTTTAAGGTTTGTTGTTTAGGGTTTAGGATTTAGGGTTTAGAGTTTGAGGTTTAGGGTTTAAGGTTGAGGGTTTAATGTTTAGGGTTTAGTGTTTAGGGTTTAGTGTTTAGGGTTTAGGTGTTTAAGGTTTGTTGTTTAGGGTTTAGGATTTAGGGTTTAGAGTTTGAGGTTTAGGGTTTAAGGTTGAGGGTTTAATGTTTAGGGTTTAGTGTTTAGGGTTTAGGTGTTTGGGTTTGTGTTTAGGTTTGAGGTTTAGGGTTAAGGATTTAGTGTTTAGAGTTTAGTGTTAAAGGGTTAAGGTTTAAAGTTTAGTGTTTAGGGTTTAAAGTTAATTGATTAGGGGTTAGGGTTTAGGGTTTATGTTGTAGGATTTAGGGTATTGGATTTAGGGTTTTGGGATTAGGGTTTAGGGGTTCTGGTTTGGGGTTTGGGGTTTAAAAGTTTGGGTGTTTGTGTTTATGATTTAGGGTTTAGGGTTTTAGGTTTAGGATTTAGGGTTTAAGGTATAAGGTTTACGGTCTAGGGTTTAGGGTATTGAGCTTAAGGTTTAGGGTTTAGGGTTTAAGAATTAGGGTTTAGGGTATGGGATATAAGGTATGGGATTGAGAGTTTTATGATTTAAGTTTAGGGTTTAAGGTTTAGGGTTTAGGGTTCAGGGTTTTTTTGTTTAGGGTTTATGGTTTAGGATTTAGTGTTTAGGGTTCAGGTGTTAGAGTTTAGAGTTTAGGGTTTAGGGTTATGGGTTTAGGATTTAGGGTTTTGGGCTTAGGGTGTATGATTTAGGAGTTAAGGTTTAAGGTTTAAGGTTTAGGGTTTAGGGTTTAGGATTTAAGGTTTAGGGTTTAGGGTTTAGGGTTTAGGGTTTAGGGTTTAGGGTTTAGAGTTTAAAGTTTAGGATTTAGGTTTTAGTGTTTAGGGTTTAGGTGTTTGAGTTTGTGTTTAGGGTTTGGAGTTTGGGTTTAGGGTTTATGGTTTAGGGTTTAGTGTTTAGGATTTAAGGTTTAGGCGTTAGGGTTAAGGGTTTAGTGTTCAGGGTTTAGGTTTCGGGGTTTGGGTTTAGGGTTTATGGTTTGGGGTTTATTGTTTAGGGTTTAGGGTTTAAAGTTTAGGGTTTAGACTTTAGGGTTTAGGGTTTAGGGTTTAAGTTTTAGGATTTAGGGTATTGGATTTAAGGTTTTGGGCTTAGGGTTTGTTAGAATATGCGGAATAAGATTGAAAGATTGAGAGTTTCAAGAAGAATCGAAGAGAGAATTGATGGAAATGATGATTGGAGGCACAGCCTTCTTTCTCATTAAGCCATGGCGGCTGAAAATCAAATTATACAACAAAGGAAGGGTTTCCTTCCTTTTATATGAGAAGGAAGGAAAACCCTAAATAATAATAATTGGAGCGGTATGAACAGTAATTGCGGATCCCAGGATGAACAGTACCCAAGATGACCAATCTCTAGGAAAACCCTAAATAATCATAATTGGAGTGGTATGAACAGTAACCATGGATCCCGGGATGAACAATACCCGAGGTGACCAAACTCTACCTTTTTCAATACTCCCCCTCAAGCTTAACCGTCGGTGAACAAAGGCTAACCTTGGATCTGTGTAGGCGTTACCTCGATAAAAACATCATCATAAACAAAACCACGTGGGAGAAAGTCTATGATGAGGAAAAGAGCATAACGTCTACGAGTAGGGGAATATGATCAAGGGTGAGCTGGATCCACAAGCCCAAGTTTACTGTAGATGTGTTTGCTAACCTTGAGACTTGTAGCTTTGGTGAAGATGTCTGCGAGTTGATCTTCACTTCTTGTAAAGCATGGTAGAGTGAGTCCTTCTTTGATCTTCTCTCGAACTGTGTGGCAGTCAACTTCTATGTGCTTTGTCCTCTCGTGAAACACTAAGTTGCTGGCAATGTGTATGGCAGCTTGATTGTCACAATGCATGGTGATGGGTCTTGTGGTTTCAATGCCTAGATCGCTGAGTAGTGCCTTGAGCCAGATGAGTTCCTCCGTGAGCTTTCTCATTGCTCTATACTCGGATTCAACACTTGAGCATGACACTACCTTTTGCTTCTTAGACTTCCATGTCACCAAATTCCCTCCAACGAATGTGCAATATCCAGTGGTTGACTTCCTATCATTTGTGTCACCAGCATAGTCTGCATCACAGTAACCCACAATCTCGGCATTCTCGTTCTTTTCCATCCATATGCCTTGTCCCGGACTCCCTTTCAGATATCTGAGTATCCTCTCCACCATGTTCCAATGGTAGACTGTGGGCTTTTGCATGTATTGACTCACCTGATTCACAGCAAAACACAAGTCAGGCCGTGTTAGAGTCAGATAGGTAAGCTTACCCACTAGTCTTCGGTATTGGAGAGGATCTGCATATGGTTTGTCTAATGGATCTTCTTCTTTGAGCTCCTTGTCCTTTTTCTCCCCCTTTCGCTTGACTTTGTAGCCATCTGCAAGGGGAGTTTTGGCTGGTTTTGCTCCTGTTGTACCTGTCTCATTCAACAAATCAAGGGTATATTTCCTTTGCGAGAGAAATAAGCCCTCCAAAGAGCGACAAACTTTAATCCCTAGGAAATATTTTAGCTCTCCAAGATCTTTGATATCAAATGTAGCTTTTAGATAGGTTTTAGTTTTGAGAATACCTTCCTTATCATTGCCGAAAATGATAAGGTCATCCACATAGATCAATACAACCACAATTCCTCTTGGACTTTGGATGGTGAACAAGGTGTGATCAGCTTCAGACCGCTTGAACCCTTTTTGTTCCAGAGTACAGCTCAGTTTGCGATACCAAGCTCTAGGAGATTGCTGGAGTCCATAGATGGCTTTTCTCAACCGCAGAACTTTTTCCGGAGCAATGGAGTCTTCAAGGCCTGGTGGAGGAGTCATGTATACTTCTTCTTCAAGTTCCCCTTGCAAGAACGCATTCTTCACATCCATTTGCCATAACTCCCAATCCAGGTTTGTAGCCAATGAGAGAACGACACGAACTGTATGCAGCTTCGCGACTGGAGCAAACGTTTCAGTGAAGTCATCTCCATAGGTCTGGGTAAATCCTCTTGCAATAAGTCTGGCTTTGTACCTCTCAATATCGCCATTGCTCAGATATTTGATAGTGAACAGCCACCTTGAACTAACAGCCTTCTTTCCAAAGGGTAGGTCGGCTTCATCCCATGTACTATTCCTTTCCATAGCCCTAACCTCATCATCCACTGCTCCGAGCCATTCTCTATTCCCTTTAGCTTCTTCATAACTCTGTGGAATCTATTGAGTATCCAGCTTACCAAGGAAGGCATGATGGGCGGTTGGCAATAGGTCAAGAGAACAAACAGCTTGGGTAGGATGTGCCACAGCCTGGTTGTTGAAGTAGACTCTAGTTTCCCTGCAATGTTCGGGTCCAAACCTCTTTCTAGTGCTTCTCTGGAGAGGAGGTGGTGGTGGAGTAGTTTCAGCTTCATGTCCAGCCTCATCATGGTGATCCTCATGAACCAGATCTTCAGTCCTACCAACCTCATCATGATCTTGGTCATGTTCCACGCCACGGGGGTTTTGTTCCAGCTGAGTGTGCTCAATGGTATCAGTGTTCTCCATGGGGTTCGGTGTAGCCTGTGTATTCCCACGGTTGGGATTGGGTTGATCTTCAGTAGTTTCCACTCCTTGCTGGTTGGTTTCAACATTCTCGGATTGTTCTTCTCTCCTAGGATGAGGATTCCCAAGATGACTCAGGAGATGTTGGAGACTAGCAGCTCTGTCAGATGGTGATCTTGCTAAATCTTTCAAACTCCCCCCAATCCTTCTTGTCGTGATACCCTTGGTGCTCAATGAACTTGACATCTCTTGACACAATCATTCTGTTCCTTGAGATGTCATAGCATTTGTAGCCCTTCTGGGTAGTAGAGTAGCCTAGGAACATGCACTTTGTGCTCTTAGCTTCCAGCTTATCCCTCAGTCCACCTAGTCTTAGTACAAAACAAACACAAGCAAACACTCGTAAGTGATCAATAGAGGGTCTGTTTTGGTTCAATACCTCAAAAGGAGATGAATCATTCAGAATCCTTTTTGGAATCCTATTGATGAGATAACATGCTGCTGTGACTGCATCACTCCAGAATCTCCTTGGGACATTGGTGTTAAACATCATTGATCGAGCAACTTCCATGAGATGTCGATTCTTCCTCTCAGCTACACCATTTTGTTAAGGAGTATATGGGCAGCTCGTTTGTGGAAGATTAAGAGATTATTGCAGAATATGAGAGATTATCCAAGAGATTAACTAAAGAGAATAAGAGATTAAGCAAGAATAAAGAAGAAATGAGATTGGGAGGCACAGCCCCCCCAAGGGCTGAAAATCAGATTAGAGTTACAAATGGGGGGGGGGGGTTTCCCTTTTTATAGGAGAAGAGGAAACCCTTAATGAAAAACATGAGCGGTATGAACAGTAACCCAGGTCGGGAATATATTCCTAGAACTTGTAGATGAAGACTCTCGGGATGAATAGTGATCTCGACTCTTGGGATGAATAGTACCCGGATGAATAGTACCGCGAGATAGATGGAATGCCTTTTCTCAATACTCCCCCTCAAGCTTAGTCGTTGGTGAACAAAGACTAAGCTTGGACCTACGTAGGCGTTACCTCGGTAAAAACCTCATCATAGAAAAAACCACGTGGGAAAAAGTCTATGATGAGGAAAAGAGCATAACGTCTACGAGTAGGGGATATGATCAAGGATGAGAGAGTAGCGTGAAGACTTCAAGTACCTTGAACTTCAAAGATAGCTTTGAGCCATGCGTGGCTTTCCTAGGCTTCTTCTTGTCCGGTTTCTTGCTTCCGCTTCTTGTCTTGTCTCTTGCTTCCGCTTGCTTTTCAGTTCCTCTTCAAGGATATAGTTTCGGCGGTGTTGATGCTTTCTTCATGTGCCTCATATAGCTGGTCCCATGACTTGGCATTCTTTCTTTCCTCCATTTGTTTAGCTTTGTAACCAGCTTCGAGTGGAGATTTCTTTGGTTGAGCTTCAGCATTCATCCATAAGCAACTCATATGCATTTCCCGGTCTCCTCTTTTAAGGTAGCCATCATTTCTCCATAAGGTATGCCTCAGAGTGCTCGGTTACTGCCTTGAATAGCTTCGATCAGAACCTTCCCAAACGCATCCTCAGATTGCTTGGTTTCAGCCTGAATTGCTTTGATCAGAACCTTCCCAAACGCTGCTTCAGAGTGCTTGGTTACAGCCTGAATTGCTTCTATCAGAACCTTCCCAAACTCATCATGCCTTGTCGTCTTGACCACACATCATAAACACATGCCTTTATAAACACACACGCCTTCCTTGGTTTGCTGAGATACTCCCCCTCAAGCTTGATCATGCATCAATGTACCCAAATGATCAAGCTTGTAACCACAGTTCTAGCCTTGTTCACAACCCAACAACCAATGGTTTTGGGGACTACGTCTCAGAGTGAATCAAAGCTAGTAACACTTTTCATTTCACCAGACAAACCACTCTTCGCTGAACCAACCACAACTCAGAAATACTTCATTTCTTCTCAAGTGATCCTTTTCTTTGTCTCTGAACTTCTTTGAGAATAGTCACGGCACTTACTCCTTTGTACCTTCATCATGAGATACAAAATTGTAAAGCATTGGCCGTGGGGTTTAGAAGTTAAGATAAAATTGAGGATAACAAATAAGAGACATGAATTCAATGATATCAAGAGTTTAGAGGGCTGTCCCTTGTGGTGAGTCGGTCTGCTGGTCATGTCGTGTTGCTTGGACTTTGTTGAGCTCCTTGCTGTTCCATTACTCACTCCTTGATGTTTTCTTCTTAGCCTTTGTTCTGATAAGCTGTGATAGCAACCTTAGTCAATGTCTTAGGCCTTGGATCGATCGATCCAGATCCTGGTCTTCACTTTGAATCTTCATTTCAACATTTGGCCTGTGGAAAATCACCTTTGTTCTGGTCTTCTTGGCCTTCTTCTTAATGATTTGGCATGATCCGTTTTTCCTCTATCCGTTGGCGCCACTTCCTGCTGCTTCTCGGATCACCACTCATTGGTTTCACCTTCAGTTTCCCACAACATTACAAGTGCTGCCTTCGTATGTGTTTCCCGGTCTACCTCTATGAGTAGCCTTCGTATCACTTTACCCGGTCAGCCCCAGACTGCTTGGTTCACCCTTCCGCAGCTTCCTCGGTGCTACGCCTCTCGATCCTTTCGGTCTGAGTTTCAACACTCCCCCTCAAGATTGGTTCGAGTATGGGAAGAACCAAACTTGACAAGGAAGACCGCTGAGCCTAAGTCTTCTTGAGGAGCTCCACGACATCTATCAAACACTCCCCCTTAAGACTAGCCCGAGTATAAGAAGAGCTAATCTCGCGAAGGGAAGAGCGTGAAGCTTGATTGCGCCAATGAAACCACCACCTCCTGGACTGCCTTTCCAACTTGCCATTTTGGTCAAGCTTTCGTTTGGTACTAGCCAGTTCGGAGTTAGCAACAAGGAACGCCATTTCCTCACCATAACACCTTTCGCTTCTTGGACCATTTTCCGGATTTAGCATAGCTGTCTTGATGCAGCGGGTTGGAAAAATAGTAAATCAACCCAGAAAATTCTGAAACTTTGTGGAGACATCACCAACAGCCATACGAAGAACCAGGAAAAAACGGATCAACGTTTGGGTTCACAGTTTGAAAGTTATGATCAATTCCCCAGAAGCTGTCTGAATGGTACACTCCATTGGTTTTGGAAGTCATGAACCTTCTTCTTTGCTCAGAACATATGATATTCAATCCGCCCTCTTCTTATAGTTTTCTCCATCAAGGATCGCCACACGGTCTAGAATGATCACCCCTAAAAAGAGATGACAACCGGGTGGAAGAATAGTGACCCCTTCAAGAACTTCTACTTGATGGACCCTTTGAAACTTCCTCTTCTTCAAGCTCAGGAGGAGATCAGCCAGCCCTTCTTCTTATAGCCAGCTGTCCCCCCCATGGGTTTTCTTCCAACTCCAAGAACTCCTCAGTGCCAGAACCACTCCTCAGCACCAGAACCACTCCTCAACGCCAAGCCCATGTCTCCTCGCCAAGAGCCTTCAGCTTCTTGTTCTATGACTTGTCTACTCCATACTTTCCTCAACAAATGAAGTCCCTCAACAACTTGCAAACTGAGCTGGCCCGAACCTTTTTCAACCCTTGGTTGGGGTCCCTCAACAACTCATCTTTACAAGCTGGCTTGGATCACCACACTAACCACATGCTAAGGTCTGCCATGCCTTTCCGGTCTGCCATTTCGGTCAGCCATCTCGGGACTCACTTGACTCCCCTTGCATTTGGGTCAGCTTTCTTGGTGCCCTCCACTTTAGCTGTTTTCTCCTCTGCCTCAGCAACCCCCTAGTGTTTTTTTTTTTTTTTTTTTTCTTTCTTTGCCTACTTGATCTTTTCTTTGAGGAGACAACCAATTTTTCTGCCAAGACCAGAATCTAACAAGAACCTTGGTGAGGCAGCTGAACCTTGCTTCCGTGAGAACCAGAATCAGACTTTTCGGAACCAGAATCTGTGAGAACCATAACCTCCTGAACCTGAACTAGGACCAGACCAGAACCCAGAGCAATCCCGTGAGAACCAGAATCAACCAGAGTCGGACCTATTCCAGAACCAGCTTCTACAATCCTGAACCAGAACCAGTTGCTCTGATACCTCCGAAAATTGCTACAGTACCTCCAGAAAATCACAAGAAGAACCAGAACCTCCATCAGAGCCAGAACAAGACCACACCCAGCTGCTGAACCAGAACCAGAACCCGGGCGCCACTTCTAGCTGAACCAGAACCAGAACTGAACAAGATCAAGAACCAGGTGCTCTGATTACCTCCGAAAATTGAGAGGATGTTGCCGTGAGCTTAGATTAGAACCAGAAACTTCCGTGAGCTTGTAAGGAACAGCATCAGATTGATTGAGCTAAGCCGAGAAGATGATTGATTCATTTCAAGAACATGGGAGGGGGGGGGGCTGTGCCAAAAATAGAGATTCAAGAATGAGAGAATAAGATTTGTAACCAGAATTGTAGAAGCTCTGATACCATGTAAGATTAAGAGATTATTGCGGAATATGAGAGATTATCCAAGAGATTAACTAAAGATAATAAGAGATTAAGCAAGAACAAAGAAGAAATGAGATTGGGAGGCACAGCCCCCCCAAGGGCTGAAAATCAGATTATGGTTACAAATGGGGGGGGGGTTTCCCTTTTTATAGGAGAAGGGGAAACCCTTAATGAAAAACATGAGCGGTATGAATAGTAACCTGACCCTCGGGATGAACAGTAACCCGGGTCGGGAATATATTCCTAGAACTTGTAGACGAAGACTCTCGGGATGAATAGTGATCTCGACTCTCAGGATGAATAGTACCCGGATGAATAGTACCCGCGAGATGGACGGAATGCCTTTTCTCAATAGTTTGATGCATGATCCCCTGTCTTGCTAGGTGATCTTTGAATTTGTGACTAGTGTATTCCCCACCATTGTCAGACCTGAAAACCTTGATCTTTGCATTAAACTGATTAGAGACATATGTTTCAAAATTGACAAATGCATCAAATACTCTATCCTTAGTTGCCAGCAGTGTGACCCATGTATATTTCGATTTCTCATCAATAAATGTAACATAGTATCTATGATTATCTCTAGATAAACATGGGGCAGTCCAAACATCAGAATGCACAAGATCAAAACATTTTTCATATATGGTTGCAGATTTAGGAAAGACAGTTTTACAATATTTGCCTAAGATGCAAGCTTCACAGTTCAGATGGTCTAAAACAACATGAGGTAACATAATCTCTAAAGCCCTAGCATGAGGGTGGCCCAGTCTATCATGCCACAGTTTATTAGGGCTAACAGCATAACAAGATTGACAAGAAAGAGGAGTAGACTTTGCAGCTTGAGAGTCCTCAAAAACATATAAATCCCCATTAGTGTTTCCTTCTCCCAAAACTCTTCCACTCTCAATATCCTGAAAATGAAAGCTATTAGAACCAAATATAGCATAGCAATTGAGATCAGTTGTAGCCTTTTTAACTGAGACAAGGTTAGAGGTGAATTCAGGCATAAAGAAAGCCTTAGAGTTCTTGTCACACAATTTTAAATCTCCTATTCCCCTTATGGGGATCCTATCACCATTTGCAATTATCACATTTCCACTAGCCGGTTTAACATTATTAATGAGATTACGATTGCTAATCATGTGATGAGAGGCACCGGAATCAACAATTAATATTTTACTTTGCAAATTCGGTAAAGAGGCTAAGTGAGTGATACTGGATTCCTTGTTGTGGAAATGGGTTAGAGACTTGATAAGAGCCTCTAAGTCAGACTTGTGCACCACATCATTGGAGGAGGAAACCATGGCCAGATCATCTCCTTGTCTAGATGTCCCGACCTGAGCTTGCTCGGTTGAGACTTCTTGGGAGGAGTTTGCTTGACCCTTGAACTTTGATGGCTTCAGATGTGGGTGGAGTATCCAACATTTATCCTTGGTATGACCTCTCTTCTTGCAGTGATCACACACGAGTATCTTCCTATTTTTAGGCTTGAAAGTAACTTTGTGAGCCATCACTATTTCCCTTTTTTCACTAAAGAGACCCACTGAGCCTTGTTCACGTTGAACCTGAGAGCACACTTCCTCCAAGCTTGGTAACTTCTCAGCTCTAAGGATATGTTTGATTAGGTCATTAAATGCAGGGTTCAGCGTAAGTAACAGTCCAAAGACCTTGTCTTGCTCGCTCCTTTCCTTGAGGATGGCCGGATCGACCGAGAATGGCCTCAACATCTCTAATTCTGCCCAAAGTGACCTGAACTTTCCAAAATGCTTTGTGAACTCCAGATCCTCTTGGCTCAGACTATTGATCGCTTTTTTCACTTCAAATACTCTGGTGAGATTGGAGACATTCCCATAGACATTCTTCAGTGTCTCCCATAGTTCCTTTGCCGTCTCACAATATGAGTATGCTTCAAGTATAGCGGTTTCAAGTAATTTTTGAAGTAGTCCAATAACTCCTTGATCCTCTTGGAAACCACTTTCCCTCTTCAGACTTTGAATCACCACTAATGATTTTTCCTTCCCCATCCGTGGAAGTCTCCTTGACTTGGGCATCAATGTGGTTCCAAAGACCACGACCACACAGATTCGTTCTGGTGGTTCTAGCCCACAGAAGGTAGTTCATACCATTGAGGGTAACTGGTAAGGCAAGGTGTTTTGAGGATTCCATGCTTCAGCTTTCCTCACAACACAATAAGGGAACAAACCAAGAATCAGCTTCCAAGATCAATTCTCACAGTACCAAGAAGACCAGAGCCACTAGACACCTTGGGAAAACCAGAATCAACTTTGACCAGAACTAGAATCAGACCAAGAACCACAAGCTCGGGAAGAATCCGACACAGCCTTTTGGAAAGAACCAGACCAAGGCGAAGACCCCTAGCCAGAGATTGAATCAGACCGCACAAGAGGTAGAACAGAGCTGATAAGTTTCAGAACCCAAAGAGATGAACAGTGTCAAGTCTTGAACAAAAGATCCGAGCAGATCCAACCAGAAACAGAACCTGATATTGCCGAGAAGGGACAGATCTAGTCCCAGACAGTGCCGAGAGTAACTAGATGGTGGAAAATAAGAGCCGAGAAGGACCAGAGTGGAAGAGCCAAGATTTGCTGAATGTTTGAATCAAGAACTAGAAGAGAATGATTAGATAAGAGCGAAGAATCAGTGACTGCTCTGATACCATGTAAGATTTAGAGAATAGATGATGAACAAGTAGATAGATTTGTGTTTTATGCAAGAATCAGATCTAGAGAATTAATGGAACCAGAAAATGAAGACATAGCCCTTCTTTCTCCTTAAGCCATGGACGCTGCGAAAATCAGAGTAAAAAAAACAAAGGAAGGGTTTCCTTCCTTTTATATGAGAAGGAAGGAAAACTCTAAATAATAATAATTGGAGCGGTATGAACAGTAACCGTGGATCCCGGGATGAACAGTACCTGAGGTGACCAAACTCTACCTACCTTTTTCAATAGAGAAGACCCAGAGTAAGATAGCCAAGATTTACGGAATGCCAAGAAGAGAAGATCAAGAACTAGTTGAGAATGATTATAAAAGAAACCACAGAATCAGTAACTGCTCTGATACCATTTTAGAATATGCGGAATAAGATTGAAAGATTGAGAGTTTCAACAAGAATCAAAGAGAGAATTAATGGAAATAATGATTAGAGGCACAACCCTCTTTCTCATTAAGCCATGGAGGCTGAAAATCAGATTATACAACAAAGGAAGGGTTTCCTTCCTTTTATATGAGAAGGAAGGAAAACCCTAAATAATAATAATTTGAGCGGTATGAACAGTAACCGCAGATCCCAGGATGAACAGTACCCGAGGTGACCAAACTCTACCTTTTTCAATAGGGTTTAGGGTTTAGGGTTTAGAATTTTGGGTGTTTGGGTTTAGGATTTATGGATTAGGTGTTAGGGTTTAAGGTTTAGGGTTTATGGATTAGGGGTTAGGGTTTAGGGTTTAAGTTTTAGGATTTAGGGTATAGGATTTAGGGTTTTGGGCTTAGTGTTTAGGGTTTCGCATTTGGGGTTTGGGGTTTAGGCTTTTGGGTGTTTGTGTTTAGGATTTAGTGTTTAGGGGATTTAGAGTTTTGGGCTTAGGGTTTAGGGTTTCGGGTTTAGGGTTTTGTGTTTGTGTTTAGGGTTTATGGTTTATGGTTTATTGTTTAGGGTTTAAGGTTTAGGATTTAGGGTTTAAGGTATAAGGTATAGGGTTAGGGTTTTGGGTTTAGGGTTTAGGGTTTAAGAATTAGGATTTCGGATATGGGATATAGGGTATGGGATTGATGGGTTTATGCTTAGAGTTTAGGGTTTAAGATTTAGGGTTTAGAGTTTAGAGTTAAGGGTTCAGGGTTTTGGTTTAGGGTTTACGATTTAGGATTTAGTGTTTAGGGTTCAGGGGTTAGGGTTTAGGGTTTAGGGTTATGAGTTTAGGATTTAGGGTTTTGGGCTTAAGGTTTATGATTTAGGAATTATGGTTTAAGGTTTAAGGTTTAGGGTTTAGGGTTTAGGATTTAAGGTTTAGGGTTTAGGGTTTAGGGTTTAGGGTTTAAGGTTTAGGATTTAGGGTTTAGTGTTTAGGGTTTAGGTGTTTGGGTTTGTGTTTAGGGTTTGGGGTTTGGGTTTAGAGTTTATAGTTTAAAGGTTTAAGGGTTAGGGTTTAGGGTTTAGGGTTCAGGGTTTAGGTTTCGGGGTTTGGGTTTTGGGTTTATGGTTTTGGGTTTATTGTTTAGGGTTTAGGGTTTAAAGGTTAAGGTTTAAACTTTAGGGTTTAGGGTTAAGGATTTAGGGGTTAAGGTTTAGGGTATAAGTTTTAGGGTTTAGGGTTTAAATTTTAGGGTTTAGGATTTAGGGTATGGGATTTAGTGTTTTGGGCTTAGGGTTTAAGGTTTGGGGATTAGGGTTTAGGATTTAGAATTTAGAGTTTGAGGTTTAGGGTTTTAGGTTTAGGGTTTAATGTTTAGGGTTTAAGGTTTATGGATTAGTGGTTTGGGTTTAGGGTTTAAGTTTTAGGATTTAGGGTATTGGATTTAGGGTTTTGGGCTTAGGGTTTGGGGTTTGGGGTTTAGAATTTTGGGTGTTTGGGTTTAGGATTTAGAGTTTAAGGTTCGGGTGTAGGGTTTAGGATTTATGGATTAGGTGTTAGGGTTTAGGGTTTAAGTTTTAGGATTTAGGGTAGAGAATTTAGCGTTTTGGGCTTAGGGTTTAGGGTATTAATCAAGCAACAAATTCCCAATAAGGAATTCAGGCCCAAGAAGAGAATTCAGGCCCAAGAAGAGAAGAGCCTTCAGCTTCTTGTTCTATGACTTGTCTACTCCATACTTTCCTCAACAAATGAAGTCCCTCAACAACTTGCAAACTGAGCTGGCCCGAACCTTTTTCAACCCTTGGTTGGGGTCCCTCAACAACTCATCTTTACAAGCTGGCTTGGATCACCACACTAACCACATGCTAAGGTCTGCCATGCCTTTCCGGTCTGCCATTTCGGTCAGCCATCTCGGGACTCACTTGACTCTCCTTGCATTTGGGTCAGCTTTCTTGGTGACATCAACTTTAGCTGTTTTCTCCTCTGCCTCAGCAACCTCCTAGAGTTTTTTTTTTTTTTTTTCTTTTTTTGCCTCCTTTGTCTTTTCTTGAGAGAGACAACCAATTTTTTTGCCAAGACCAGAATCTAACAAGAACCTTGGTGAGGCTGAACCTTGCTTCCGTGAGAACCACGAATCAGACTTTTTCAGAACCAGAATCTGTGAGAACCATAACCTCCTGAACCTGAACTAGGACCAGACCAGAACTCGAAGCAATCCGTGAGAACCAGAATCAACCAGAACCAGCTTCGGACCTATTCCAGAACCAGCTTCTACAATCTGAACCAGAACCAGTTGCTACTGTACCTCCGAAAATTGCTCAGATACCTCCGAAAATCACAAGAAGAACCAGAACCTCCATCGAGCCAGAACAAGACCACACCCGCTGTGCACAGACCGGAACCAGAACCAGAGCGCCACTTCTAGCTGAACCAGAACCAGAACTGAACAAGATCAAGAACCAGGTGCTACAGTACCTCCGAAAATTGAGAGGATGTTGCCGTGAGCTTAGATTAGAACCAGAAACTTCCGTGAGCTTGTAAGGAACAGCATCAGATTGATTGAGCTAAGCCGAGAAGATGATTGATTCATTTCAAGAACATGGGAGGGGGGGCTGTGCCAAGAATAGAGATTCAAGAATGAGAGAATAAGATTTGTAACCAGAATTGTAGAAGCTCTGATACCATGTAAGATTAAGAGATTATTGCGGAATATGAGAGATTATCCAAGAGATTAACTAAAGAGAATAAGAGATTAAGCAAGAACAAAGAAGAAATGAGATTGGGAGGCACAGCCCCCCAAGGGCTGAAAATCAGATTAGGGTTACAAATGGGGGGGGGGGGTTTCCCTTTTTATAGGAGAAGGGGAAACCCTTAATGAAAAACATGAGCGGTATGAATAGTAACCCGACCCTCGGGATGAACAGTAACCCGGGTCGGGAATATATTCCTAGAACTTGTAGACGAAGACTCTCGGGATGAATAGTGATCTCGACTCTCAGGATGAATAGTACCCGGATGAATAGTACCCGCGAGATGGACGGAATGCCTTTTCTCAATAGTTTGATGCATGATCCCCTGTCTTGCTAGGTGATCTTTGAATTTGTGACTAGTGTATTCCCCACCATTATCGGACACGAAAACCTTGATCTTTGCATTAAACGATTAGAGACATATGTTTCAAAATTGACAAATGCATCAAATACTCTATCCTTAGTTGCCAGCGATGTGACCCATGTATATTTCGATTTCTCATCAATAAATGTAACATAGTATCTATGATTATCTCTAGATAAACATGGGGCAGTCCAAACATCGGAATGCACAAGATCAAAACATTTTTCATATATGGTTTGGATTTAGGAAAGACAGTTTTACAATATTTGCCTAAGATGCAAGCTTCACGATTCAGATGGTCTAAAACAACATGAGGTAACATAATCTCTAAAGCCCTAGCATGAGGGTGGCCCATCTATCATGCCACAGTTTATTAGGGGTTATCAGCATAACAAGATTGACAAGAAAGAGGAGTAGACTTTGCAGCTTGAGAGTCCTCAAAAACATATAAATCCCCATTAGTGTTTCCTTCTCCCAAAACTCTTCCACTCTCAATATCCTGAATTAGGGTTTTGGGTTTAGGGTTTAGGGTTTAAGAATTAGGGTTTCGGATATGGGATATAGGGTATGGGATTGATGGTGTTATGCTTAGAGTTTAGGGTTTAAGATTTAGGGTTTAGGGTTTAGTGTTAAGGGTTCAGGGTTTTGGTTTAGGGTTTATGGTTTAGGATTTAGTGTTTAGGGTTCAGGGGTTAGAGTTAAGGGTTTAGGGTTATGAGTTTAGGATTTAGGGTTTTGGGCTTAAGGTTTATGATTTAGGAATTATGGTTTAAGGTTTAAGGTTTAGGGTTTAGGGTTTAGGATTTAGTGTTTAGGGTTTAGGGTTGAGGGTTTAAGGTTTAGGGTTTTGGGTTTAGGGTTTTGTGTTTGTGTTTAGGGTTTATGGTTTATGGTTTATTGTTTAGGATTTAAGGTTTAGGATTTAGGGTTTAAGGTATAAGGTATAGGGTTAGGGTTTTGGGTTTAGGGTTTAGGGTTTAAGAATTAGGGTTTCGGATATGGGATATAGGGTATGGGATTAATGGTTTTATGCTTAGAGTTTAGGGTTTAAGATTTAGGGTTTAGAGTTTAGAGTTAAGGGTTCAGGGTTTTGGTTTAGGGTTTATGATTTAGGATTTAGTGTTTAGGGTTCAGGGGTTAGGGTTTAGGGTTTAGGGTTATGAGTTTAGGATTTAGGGTTTTGGGCTTAAGGTTTATGATTTAGGAATTATGGTTTAAGGTTTAAGGTTTAGGGTTTAGGGTTTAGGATTTAAGGTTTAGGGTTTAGGGTTTAGGGTTTAAGGTTTAGGATTTAGGGTTTAGTGTTTAGGGTTTAGGTGTTTGGGTTTGTGTTTAGGGTTTGGGGTTTGGGTTTAGAGTTTATAGTTTAAAGGTTTAGGGGTTAGGGTTTAAGGTTTAGGGTTTAGGGTTCAGGGTTTAGGTTTCGGGGTTTAAGTTTAGGGTTTATGGTTTTGGGTTTATTGTTTAGGGTTTAGGGTTTAAAAGTTAAGGTTTAAACTTTAGGGTTTAGGGTTAAGGATTTAGGGGTTAAGGTTTAGGGTATAAGTTTTAGGGTTTAGGGTTTAAATTTTAGGTTTTAGGATTTAGGGTATGGGATTTAGTGTTTTGGGCTTAGGGTTTAAGGTTTGGGGATTAGGGTTTAGGATTTAGAATTTAGAGTTTGAGGTTTAGGGTTTTAGGTTTAGGGTTTAATGTTTAGGGTTTAAGGTTTATGGATTAGTGGTTTTGGTTTAGGGTTTAAGTTTTAGGATTTAGGGTATTGGATTTAGGGTTTTGGGCTTAGGGTTTAGGGTTTGGGGTTTGGGGTTTGGGGTTTAGAATTTCGGGTGTTTGGGTTTAGGATTTAGAGTTAAAGGTTCGGGTGTAGGGTTTAGGATTTATGGATTAGGTGTTAGGGTTTAGGGTTTAAGTTTTAGGATTTAGGGTAGAGGATTTAGCGTTTTGGGCTTAGGGTTTAGGGTATTAATCAAGCAACAAATTCTCAATAAGGAATTCAGGCCCAAGAAGAGAATTCAGGCCCAAGAAGAAATATGGTGTTTTTAATCTCCAACGGCTCTATTTTGAACTCTAACGGATCTATAACTATTCCCAACGGATAGATTAGAGTTTGAACTTCAAGATACGCCTATTTGTTTTTGCGTTTAAGATGTCTATATATATGTAATTCATTCTAACATTTTACAACTACTGAGATAATAAAATCTCATAAGAGATAATAAAATCTCTCTATTCTCAATCTTTTTATTGTTCATTCAGCTACTCTCAATCTTGTTTCTAGCAAACTTAAACTCTGAATTCTAACATGGTATCAGAGCATTGATCCACAATCAAGCTCAATCTTCTGTTTTCATCATTCTCTTACTCTTACTCAAAGCTTCCGCAACATACAGATCTAAAATCCATCTTTCAAAATTCAAATTTCCCAGAAATTGCTGTTCATCATCTTCTCCAAAAGTTGTTTTTCGTTTAATCTGGAAATACATTCCTCTAACTTCCTGAAAACTCTGAGATTGATATATATTCATCCTAGACGAGTTTGTGAGGTTAGGGTGGTTTATTTCTGGAAATATCTCGAAAAACTCACTCCAAAACTCAGCTCTGCGTTTTGGTCTTGAAATAAGTCCTTCTAGCTTCCTAAAACTCTGAGATTGAAATTTATTCATCCTAGACGAGTTTTGTGAAGAAAGATTGATTTAAATCTCAATGGAAGAGACAAGGCCAACTGCAATTCGAGTCACTCTAAAGGGAGAAAATTATCTTCTATGGTCACGAGCCACAAAAACAAACATATATGGTTGTGGCCTATGGAGTCAAATTGAACCAGCTAAAGGAAAGAAGATTCAAGAAGGAGATGAAGAAGTTCTGGAAAAATGGATGCAAAAGGATCAATTGGTGCTCAGCCTAATCCACAGTGATCAAATCTTCGAATCTTACTCATATTGTGAGACAGCTCAAGAACTTTGGGAAACTCTCAAGAAAGTGTATGGAGACATCACCAACCTTGCAAGAGTCTTTGAAGTCAAGAAAGAGCTCAATAGTCTCACTCAAGAAGATCAAGATTTTGCCAAGCATTTTGGTAAATATAGGTCCTTACTTGCTGAAATGGATATGCTAAGGCCAAGCACAAAAGACCTCAAGGTTATTGAGGAAAGAAAAGAGCAAGATAGAGTGTTTGAACTGCTTCAAACTCTCCACCCAAGATTCAATGACTTAGTCAAGCACATCTTGAGGGAGGAGAAGCTACCAAGCCTTGAGAATGTCTGCTCTCAAATCCAAAAGGAGCAAGGCTCCTTAGATCTCTTCAGCAAAGGAGAGTTGCCAACGGCAAATAAAGGGTTTTACAAACCCCCATTAAGTTCCAACAAGAAAGGAACAACAAAGCAATGTGAACATTGCAAGAAACTTGGCAGATTCAACCAAGGGAGAGGACACACCAAGGAGGAATGCTTCATCCTCCATCCTCATCTCAATGCCAACTACAGAGCAAGGCAACAAGAAAATGAAGCAAATGCTTCAACTTATGCGCCAACAGCTCAACCAAAGGAACCACTCGGTCAGAATCCAAGTGCTTTATCAAATGCTCAAACCGGCCATTCTAACCAAGCTCTTACATCAGAGAAAAATGGCATGATCACCATGAGCAGAGGAGACTTAGAGGCAATGATCAAGACTATGCGAATTTGCAAGGAGTCTGGTATCACATTTCTAGCCTCTAAACCTTCTAAAACTCTTTTAGTAGATTCAGGAGCTTCTCACCATATGATTAAAGATCCTAATCTACTAAATAATATTCAAAATACCTCTGGTTATGTTGAAATTGCTAATGGAGTTAGAGTGCAAATTAAAGGCTTAGGAAATTTAAATCTCTTTGGAAATGAATCAAGTGCCTTTTACATGCCTACATTTAGCAATAATTTGGTCACTGTAAAACGAGCCACTATTGATCTTAATGCTTATGCTATATTTGGACCTAACAGCTTTCATTTTCAGGATATCAAAACTGGTGAAGTTTTAGGCAAGGGAAACACTAAGGGAGAGTTGTATACTCTTGAAGATCTCAAGAAGAATTCAAGAGACTCCAACTCTACTAATTTACCTTTTATTAATTCCTGTCATGTAGCTAGTACTTCAAATGATCTATGGCATGCTAGATTAGGCCATCCTCATTCTAGAGCTTTAAATTTAATTCTGCTAAATGTAGTCTTTGATAATTCTAAGTGTGAATCATGTATTTTGGGAAAACATTGTAGAAGTGTTTTCCAAAACTCCTTATATGAGAATTGCTTTGATTTAGTTCACTCGGATGTTTGGACCTCACCTTGCCTATCTAGAGATAATTTAAAATACTTTGTGACGTTCATTGATGAAAAATCGAAATATACATGGGTCACATTGTTGCCATCTAAAGATAGAGTATTTGACGCATTTGTTAATTTTCAAACATATGTGACTAATCATTTCAATGCTAAAATTAAGGTACTAAGATCGGATAATGGAGGGGAATACACAAGCAACACTTTCAAAGCTCATTTGGCAAAACATGGCATTCTTCATCAAACAAGCTGTCCTTATACTCCACAACAGAATGGAGTGGCTGAAAGGAAGAATAGGCATTTGATGGAAGTAGCAAGATCAATGATGTTCCACAAAAATATGCCAAGGAGATTTTGGGGAGATGCTGTCATGACCACATGCTACCTAATCAATAGAATCCCAACAAAAGTCTTAGATGACTTATCACCATTTGAGGTATTAAACAAAACTAAACAAAATATTAATCACTTACGTGTGTTTGGTAGTGTTTATTTTGTTTTAGTGCCTAGGGATCAAAGGGATAAGCTATGAAGAAAAACAAAGAGAAATTTGTAGAAGTGCCAAGAGAAATTTCGGAACAAAGAGGAAGAAGATGAAACTTTTCTTTCTCACTTCTTTCACCCAAAATCCGATCTCTCCTCTCTCATTACAAGAAAGAAAAATATCTCTAGTGATTAAGCCAAACATGTGGCCATAAATAATTAACATGTGACTAAAAATGCTAACCACAAATTAATTAAATGATTTTTGGTTTCTTGGGCTTTTGGTCTGTTGGGCTCAACTCTCCCCCTCTTGGTTTTCACTCTTGATCTTCGGTCCAACACTCCCCCTCAAGATTGGTTGGTGGAGATCCATCAAACCCATCTTGCCATGAAGATCACTACACACTTTAGATGATGTAGCTTTGGTGAAGACATCAGCTACCTGATCCAAGCTTCTAACAAATGTTGGAAGAATAATCCCGGCTTCAACTTTCTCTCGAACATAGTGACAATCAACTTCTATGTGCTTTGTCCTCTCGTGGAATACAGAGTTAGAGGCAATATGTATCGCTGCTTGATTGTCGCAATGGAGAGTAATAGGTTCAGATGATTCAATACCTAGATCCTTAAAGAGAGCTTTTATCCAAACCAGTTCCCCCGTTGTGTTTGCCATAGCTCGATACTCAGCCTCTGCACTTGATCTAGATATCACTTTCTGTTTCTTGCTTCTCCAGGTAACAAGATTTCCACCAACAAAGGTACAATAACCGGTGGTTGATTTCCGATCAGCCTTATCTCCTGCCCAATCAGAATCACAATACCCTACTATATCAGTTGAGTTATTGCGACCCATCCAAATACCTTTGCCTGGTGTGCCTTTCAAGTATCTGAGGATACGTTCCACCATTCCCCAATGATGCTTACTTGGTGCTTGCATGTGCTGACTTACTTGATTCACCGCAAAAGAGATGTCAGGTCTGGTGATAGTCAAGTAGATCAGCCTCCCAACAAGTCTCTGATATTGCTTCACTTCCACAAGTGGCTCCCCCTCAGGACATACCTTGTACCCGTCTTCGATAGGTGTCTTAGCTGGTTTTACTCCTAGCTTCCCTGTCTCTTCCAACAAATCCAGAGTGTACTTCCTTTGGGATAAGAAGAGTCCATCAGCAAACTTACATACCTCAATACCAAGGAAATATTTGAGCTCACCCAAGTCTTTGATATCAAATGTAGACTTAAGTAAACTCTTGGTCCTCTTGATTCCCTCAACATCATCTCCTGTGATTATGATGTCATCCACATAAACTAGCACCGCAACGATTCCATTCTCTCCCTGAGTTGTAAACAATGTATGATCTGCCTCAGATTTCTAAAATCCATTTTCACGGAAATCTCATCCTTGTACTTCTTCTCAATGGAGGTACAACTTCTTCTTCTTCAGGGTCTGATCCTTCAGAATCCTCTTCAACTTCTGATTCCACTGAATCTTGATCAGGAGCAACACTCGGTGATTCTTCATCCCCAACATTACCCACAGTTTCTGCTTCAGAGTTACCACTATCATTGTCCTCAGCCTCAACATGTTCCATAGAATCCACCCGAGGAGCTATCCCTTCCAAAATAACCCTTAGAGTCGATGCACTCTCAACTGGCGTGACAAGATCTTCTAACTTATTCCAATCCCGCCTATCAAAGTAACCCTTCTCTTCAACAAACTGAACCTCCCTTGAGACATACATCCTCTTTGTAGTGGGGTTGTAGCATTTATATCCCTTTTGTGTAGAAGAGTAACCAATGAACACACACTTGACACTCTTTGGCTCTAGCTTGTTCCTCAGAGCATCTGGAACAAACACATAACAGGTACAACCAAAAACACGTAGATGATCAAGTGACGGTTTAGTTTTGTTCAGTACCTCATGAGGTGAGACACTTCCAAGAGAAACAGTTGGTAGCCGGTTAATAAGATAGCAAGCTGTCATTACTGCATCTCCCCAATATTGTTTAGGTACATTTCTATCAAACAACATTGTTCTCGCAACTTCCATGAGATGTCTATTCTTGCATTCAGCTACTCCATTTTGTTGTGGAGTATAGGCACAAGAGGTCTGGTGCACAATTCCAAGCTTCCCAACAAATTCCTTAAAGGCATTACTCGTGTACTCTCCCCCATTGTCACTCCTTAAGCTTTTGATCTTAGTTCCAAACTGAGTCAATACATAGTTATAGAACTTGGAGAATGCATCAAGAACGTGACTTTTTGAAGGCAGAAGCGTAATCCATGTGTACTTTGACTTCTCATCGATAAATGACACAAAATATTTATATTGATCACGAGTTGCACAAGGTGCTGTCCATACATCAGAATGTACCAGATCAAAACACTCATCATACAAAGTTGAAGATTCCGGAAACACATTCCTACAATGTTTTCCTAAAATGCAAGCTTCACACTTTTGATGATCTTGAACTTTTTGATTTGGAAGAGCGAGCTGAAGGGCTTTGAGATGGGGATGTCCCAGCCTTTCATGCCAAAAAGAGCTAAGAGCCGACTTATCAACATCTGGTTGTTCCTTATCCAAAACATAGAGACCACCCTTGGAGCAACCTTCCCCGATGGTCTCACCAGATTCATTGTCCTGAAATTTCACATCATCAGAACTAAATACAACCAAGCAATCAAGGTCCTTAGTAGCTTGCTGAACAGATAACAAATTATTCGAAAAATATGGCAAGTATAGAGCTCTCAGTTTCTTCTTAAACAACTCTAAATTCCTAATTCCTCTAATCTCAACATCCTGTCCATTGGCAATTGTAACCTTTCCTCCATGCGGCTCAACATCAGACAACAATTCCCTATCACTAATCATGTGATGAGAAGCACCAGAATCTACAATAACCGGTTTCCGAGTTCTAGAGGAAAAGAATCCCTTACCAGAATCTGCAAGCTTGTTGATGCTCTTGATGAGAGCATCTAAATCTGATCTTCTTACCAAGTCATCTGAGTTTGAAGTAGCTACTCCAGCCACTCCCCTTGATGTCTGACCCGTCCCCTTGAAATTCTTGGGCCTTAAACGTGGATAGAGTGTCCAACACTTGTCCTTGGAGTGCCCTTTCATCTTACAATGATCACACACAAGGTTCTTCTTGTCGAAAGTCCATCCGACCTCCTTTCCTTTGCTTACATGAGCAACTTCACTTGTCCCTTTGAAGAGACTGTTGGAGCCTTCCTCCTTCTGAATCATCATACAAACTTGATTGAGAGTAGGCAGCTTCTCAAACCGTAAGATGTGATGAACTAGTCCAAAGTAGGACTCATCAAGAGCGAGAAGCAAACCAAACACTTGGTCTTGCTCTCTCCTCTCTATCATCTCTTTGATATCTATAGTGGGAGGTCTGAGCACTTCCAGCTCGGCCCATAACCCCCTAAACTCACCAAAGAAATCCTTGAAATCCTTCCCCTCTTGTTGCAGATTGGCAAGAGCTTTCTTGATCTCGTAAATTCTACAAAGGTTGGATTCATTTCCATACACTCCCAAGAGTGTATCCCACAACTCCTTAGCTATCTCTACATAAGAATAGGAAGCTAAGATACTTGGATCTAAAGAGCTCTGAAGCACAGCCAGCACCAACTGATCCTCTTGGACCCACTTGGAATCCCCTTTACTTGAGCTAATTTGGGCTGGAGACTCTACCTCCCCCTCCTTAGCTTTTTCGCTGCTTCCTTCAGTTCCATCTGAGGTGTCGCCACCTTCTCCTTGACCCTGAAGCATCTCCTCAGCCGTCAGACAGTGGATCCACACTCCCCGGCTCCTCAGCGCCGTCTTGGTGGTTCTAGACCACAAGAGATAGTTGTTCCCCTTGAGAACAACCGGTAGAGTAAAATACTTGAGATTCTCCATCACAAAGACTTGAGTCAACGAAAAAACTTGAAGAAATAAGGTCACAAGGAACTTATTGCTCTGATACCATGAAGAAAAACAAAGAGAAATTTGTAGAAGTGCCAAGAGAAATTTCGGAACAAAGAGGAAGAAGATGAAACTTTTCTTTCTCACTTCTTTCACCCAAAATCCGATCTCTCATCTCTCATTACAAGAAAGAAAAATATCTCTAGTGATAAAGCCAAACATGTGGCCATAAATAATTAACATGTGACTAAAAATGCTAACCACAAATTAATTAAATGATTTTTGGTTTCTTGGGCTTTTGGTCTGTTGGGCTCAACTCTCCCCCTCTTGGTCTTCACTCTTGATCTTCGGTCCAACAAGCTAGAGGCTAAAAGCACGAGATGTGTGTTCATTGGATACTCCACTACTCTAACGCATCATGACTTCTAGAGATGTGAAATTCTTAGAAGATCAAAGTTACTTTGAGCAATCAGGTTGGGAGAGTGTGAAAGACTTGGCTGACTCTACAGCAGACCGAGTAGCCTCCCTTCAACAAATTTTGAGTCACGTGGGTCTTCCTCAAATGAATGAAGCCCAAACAGCCCCTGCAAACAATCAAGATGACCAGATTCAAGAAGAAGGGGTAAATGTTCAAAATGAGCAAGAGAATGATGAAGAAGTAGATGAACAAGGGGGAGTTAATCAAGAAACTCCACCAGAAGCTGATACTCAAGAAGAAGAAGCACCAGCACCAACCTTGAGGAGAAGCCCAAAAGGTTTGGTCCGGACCATTGGAAACAAACCAGGGTCTATTATAATCATCAAGCTGTGGCTCACCCTATACAAGCTCAATGTTCTCTTGCCCTCTTGCCATCAGACCATCAAGCTTTCCTTGGAAAGATAGAACAGCATTACATCCCAAAGACCTATTGATATGATCATGAAGATGGAACTCGAACCTGAGCTTGTAGCCGAGGAAGCTAAGCATGAACCAGCTGGATCCAACTCAAGGAAGCTTCAAGAAAGTCTAAGGAGAAGGACAAAATCATCAATGAAGATTTGGCTCAGCCCAACAACGATATTTGATCCGGGAATTTCAAGACAATGCTTATCAAACCACTTTGGTTTTGATTCAAGCTAAGTGATCTCAACAATGGGAAAAGGGGTTTTGGTGAGTGCTCTTTTCCCTTGTCAAGTTTTTCCCACTGGGTTTTCTTGACAAGGTTTTAGCGAGACTTCCAAACCTTCTTTTACGCCATTGCCCATTGTTGAATCTATTTCTGCGGTCCAGCCATCTTTAGGCCATTTTCTTTCTTTTAGGCCCATTTTCGTTTTGGCCCATGGCTTTTCTATTTCAGACTTATTTTTGCTTTATTTCTGTTTTATTTCTGCTGAAGACATGTGTCAGCCATGCATGACTCTTGTTCATGCAGATCTGATGTATTAAAACTCTGTCTTTTGTCTTTCTGAGATTTTATCAAACATTTTCTTTCTAAAAAACTTTTCCTTTGTTTGATCTGAATCTGTATGTGTCATATTACAAATTCAACTTGTGAACACTCCTGGTGCGTCATATCCAGTAGTACGAATCAAGCCTGAAAGTTCAAAGGGATTCCGCAACCTTTGAAAGTTTCTCTCAATCCATTGTCAGTGCATCAGTGAGATTCTGGTTCATTGCAGCAAGGCCATCCTCTTTTTAACTTCACAAGTGCCGATCTAGGGAAGATCTCATCAAGTGGTATCAGAGCACACTTGAGAAGTTGAGTTGTCCTTTTCTCGTTTATTTCGCGTCGATTGTTTAAAATTACCAGATTGTGTCGATTAGAGTGTGAACTTGCGATTTGAGTTTTGAATTGTATTTTTCTGAGTTGATTTGCATTAGATCTGATCGTTTGAATTTGTGGTTGTGAAAACATATTTTGTCTGTTCATCTTCTGCTCATCAGATCTGTTCGAAATTAATCATATCATCATCAGATCTGTTCGAAATTAATCATATCATCATCAGATCTGTTCGAAATTAATTATATCATTTGTTTCATATCATTTTGTTAGTGATCTGTTGCATTTCGAGTTTGATCTGTGCTGTTTCGAATTTGTTTGATGTTTTTTGATCTGTGTTATTGTCTGAATTTTCATAAATATTTGGCTTGTGATAAAATCGTGAAACCAATTGCATATGAACCTAGGACAAGTCTAGTATTTGTTAAAATTAGTTCTGGAATTTTTCGGAAAATTTTGATATTTTTTTCGAAGCAATTTCATCAGACAGTCGCAATTAGGGTTATTGGGCATACCAACGGTTAATTTGTTTTCTTGTGTGTGAGATCGATTTGCTTTCAAATGGACTAGCTGCTGGGGATCTCTTTGTTACTTGTTCCAGTTACAGCAATGTCTAATCACAAAGGAGAGGATATGTTCTACACAAGGTGCCATGTTCAAAGAAAGATATGCAGCCTCATGATCGATGAAAGGAGTTCCAACAACGTGGCAAGTGAATATATGGTCAAGAAGCTTGGACTGACAGAGAAGGAGCACCCATGGCTCGATGAAGATTACAGATTAAGAGTGAGCCACCAAGTGAAGATTTCCATAACCATTGGAAAGTATGAAGACGAGATTCTGTGTGATGTTCAACCAATGGAAACCTGTCACATCCTTCTTGGGAAATCATGGCAGAATGAGCGAAGAGCAATCTATGATGGTCAAAAAAACCGATATTCATTCAAGTACAAAAGAGGCAAGATCAATCTGGTGTCAATGTCACCACATGAGATTCAACAAGATCAGCTCATTCTAAAGCAAAGAGTAAGACAAATTGAATGCAAGGACATATTCCGAAGGAGTCACCACCCATATGTGTAGAAAAAATTCAACTCAAAACATGTCAAGAAGATATTGGTGAAGACTTCGAACCAGAACCACCAGATTATGTGCTAGACAATGCCAAGAGTTTGAATAAAGAAGAAGGAGACTCGCAAATCAAAGAAACTGAATCCCATATCAGTTTTGGGAATGAACTAGGACGCCATGGAGAAGAACTAAAGGATAAGGAGCTAGTTAAGGTCCAGAATGTGCTAGCAGAACCAGCTCAACAAAAGCTAAGTGAAGAGGTGATCTCTACACCATCACTTGCACTACACGGTAAGACAAAGCAATGTAAGTCCTCTAAAACCAAAAGCGAACTAAACTGCTATAGATGTCATAAGACAGGACACTTTGCTATAATATGCCCATCTAGGCAATTGAAGGAAACCACATCTCTAGAACAGGAACCAAAACCTTCTAAAGGAAGTAAAAGTCTAGCTCAATCCAGTTTAGAAATTTCCAATTCTAGTTTGATACACTTGTCTTTGTCAAAGAGTTTTGAAACCGGTCCTACCAAAGACCACACGTCTAGAGGAGAAGCAATGGCCCAGAAACTAACTCAAGACATGAGTCAATCCATGTTGCTTAAGGAGTTACAACCAGAACAACATCTCAACTCTAACATGAGCAAAGCTGTGCAAAGTAAGTGTCTGAACTCTGTTTCAATTAGTAAAACTGATATGCTTGCTCATGATGCAGGAAAAACAAATTTGTGCTCTAAACATCTTGAACATGAGAAGCCTAACATGTGTGATAAGCTGAAACACATTCCAAAGAGCCTTGCGATTCAGAATGAAAACATGCCTAACAAGGAACTTATAACTATTCACTTTAACTCCGTGAAGGCTGTTGAGATCAAACAAACTCTACTCCCTAAACCACATGTGCTTAAATTTGTTTATAGAGAGACTCTTTTGAGTTTTACTAACCTTACACCGGTGCTGCCGAGTGAGATACCTTGTCATTTTTAGGATTTCAGAAGTGTTATTCCTCGAAAGAAGTCTTGTGACTTGCTACTTCCAAGCTGTGCCATAGAGCGTCCTATTGCCTTTGAAAAAGCAAACATTGAGACAATTCGCTGTGACACCCGAAACAAACAAGGTAAGGAAATTATTGTGGCTGATGCAATAATTCCAAGGTATGTTTTTCTTTTTATTCCAGAAGCTAAGTTGTTGGAACTTGAACACATTAGAATGATTCATGATTCAAATGATAATTTTAAAAATGTGTTTCCATCTCGTGAGGAATTTGAGTATAAAAAGTTCTTTAGGCATGGAGGATTTTTGTTTGATAAAACGAGTGAACCTAATAAAAATTTTGTGCTTATGGATATTGCTAGTTTCTTTAATTCTGCTAGTGCTTCACCTAATGATGAATTATTCTTTAGAGAAATTGTTTACTTTGATAGCACTCTGAATTTTAGTAAACACTTAGATGATCATGCTGAGCATTTGAAAATTGTTTTAAATGATCTAAGTGGAAATCTGTTTGCTAGTCGAAATGAGCATATCCTTGGCACCTATGATCTTTTGTCTCGAGTTTTTGCTGTGAATATACAAGATATACAGATTGGAGAGCTGAGTTTTCATGCACCAAAAATATGGCTCTACCATGTTTGGCTTAAGAAAAATGTTGTTCTTGAACCAATGAAGCATTTGAGAAAAGAGCAGCAAGCAAACCAGAAGCGATGCCAAATGATCTTTGAGCCTGGTGGAAATTGGTGGAGCCAAATGAAGAATGGACGTTTGCCAAACCAAGCAAAGATCAATCTGATATCAAGAAGCGATTATCCTTTTCAAATCTCTGAGCCGGTCAATAAAAAAAGCTTATAAGAAAAGCTTGCAAGGTGAGTACAATCTGAGTTTACTTTTCAATTGTTCTAACTTAATCCTTTTCCTTGCAAAGTGTTCGGATTTGAGGTCAAATCCTTTTCAAGTGGAAGAGGATGATATGATCATGAAGATGGAACTCGAACCTGAGCTTGTAGCCGAGGAAGCTAAGCATGAACCAGCTGGATCCAACTCAAGGAAGCTTCAAGAAAGTCTAAGGAGAAGGACAAAATCATCAATGAAGATTTGGCTCAGCCCAACAACGATATTTGATCCGGGAATTTCAAGACAATGCTTATCAAACCACTTTGGTTTTGATTCAAGCCAAGTGTTCTCAACAATGGGAAAAGGGGTTTTTGTAAGTGCTCTTTTCCCTTGTCAAGTTTTTCCCACTGGGTTTTCTTGACAAGGTTTTAGCGAGACTTCCAGCCATCTGTAGGCCATTTTCTTTCTTTTAGGCCCATTTTCGTTTTGGCCCATGGCTTTTCTATTTCAGACTTATTTTTGCTTTATTTCTATTTTATTTCTGCTGAAGACATGTGTCAGCCATGCATGACTCTTGTTCATGCAGATCTGATGTATTAAAACTCTGTCTTTTGTCTTTCTGTGATTTTATCAAACATTTTCTTTCTAAAAAACTTTTCCTTTGTTTGATCTAAATCTGTATGTGTCATATTACAAATTCAACTTGTGAACACTCCTGGTGCGTCATATCCAGTAGTACGAATCAAGCCTGAAAGTTCAAAGGGATTCCGCAACCTTTGAAAGTTTCTCTCAATCCATCAAATTCCTTGTCAGTGCATCAGTGAGATTCTGGTTCATTGCAGCAAGGCCATCCTCTTTTCAACTTCACAAATGCCGATCTAGGGAAGATCTCATCACCTATGAAGAAGCTAAAGAACTCAAGGTTTGGGTAGATGCTGTAGATGCAGAGAAAGAAGCAATGGATATAAATCACACTTGGGATGTGAGTGATCTACCTCAGGAAAAAGGGCTGTTACATCTAGATGGATATTCACCATCAAGTACCACAGCAATGGAGAAATTGAAAGGTATAAAGCTCGCTTGGTTGCAAGAGGATTTACTCAAACTTATGGAGAAGACTATACCGACACCTTTGCTCCAGTGGCTAAGCTCTATACAGTCAGAGTTCTCCTATCATTGGCAACCAACCTATTTTGGGAATTATGGCAAATGGATGTCAAAAACGCATTCCTCCAAGGAGAGCTTGAAGAAGAAGTCTACATGAAGCCTCCACCAGGTCTTGAAAGCTCAATTCCTCAAGGCAAAGTTCTCAAACTCAGAAAAGCCATTTATGGATTAAAGCAATCTCCAAGAGCCTGGTACCACAAGCTAAGTTTCACATTGACAGCCAAAGGATTCAGAAGATCAGAGGCTGATCACACCTTGTTTACTTATCAAAGTGCTCAAGGAATCATTGTGGTCTTGGTATATGTAGATGACTTGATCATTTCCGGCAATGATCAAGCAGGTATTCAAGAAACCAAACTTTTCCTTAAATCTATGTTTGATATAAAAGATCTAGGTGAACTTAAATATTTTCTAGGAATAGAGATATGCCGTTCTCCGGAAGGCTTGTTTCTATCCCAAATAAAATATTCACTTGATTTGCTTAAAGAAACAGGAAAAATAGGTTCTAAACCAGCCAAGACACCACTTGAAGATGGCTACAAGGTCAGGAGAAAGTGGGAGAATGGACAAAAAGATCAACTTGATAAACCATTTGAAGATCCAGCTCAATACCGGCGGCTTGTAGGTAAGTTAATTTACTTGACCATTACAAGACCTGACCTATGTTTTGCTATGAATCAGGTGAGCCAACACATGAAAGAGCCCTTGGTGCACCACTGGAATATGGTGGAAAGAATTTTGAGATACATCAAAGGATCACCAGGGCAAGGTGTTTGGATGGGAAAAAATGATAGCACTGAAATTGTGGGCTATTGTGATGCTGATTATGCTGGAGATACAATGGATAGAAAATCCACAACCGGCTACTATTGAGATCAAGCACTATCATGGCCTCTACATCAACAGAAGGTAATCCGTGCAAAATAAGGGCGTGCAAAAATCGGGTCTTGTATGGATCCGTACGTCCGTACAAACACGGATAATGCACGGTTCCGGTTCTAGAGGAAAGGCAAGAAAACATTATCAAAGGCTTGTGCAAAATTCGGGTTTGAGAAACGAGCTTGTGCAAAAGTCGTGTTAAAGTCCAAGATGTGCAAAAGCCGTGTTAAAATGTCTTCGGGAGCCTTATCTACGAAAACCTTATCCATTGGAGCCAAAAAGGAAGGAAGGAGCCAACTTTCAAATTCAAATAAGGAATATGCCCTTTTGATGCTAATCTTATCCTAATGCTTTATGTAAAGTAGTTTGGCATTTTGTAAAGAGAAACCCTTAAAGAGATGTAACTCCACATTTTTGTGGCTAAGCCCTTAGGGGCTGCCTCTATTACGAAATCTCTCTTCTATTCTCTCTAGTTTCATGCTTAATCTCTTAGTCTCTTTAGCTTTTACATTGCATAATCTCCCATTCTCTTTTACTTGATTTAGCACAATCTCTCATTCTCCTTAGCTTATTTACACATTCAAATCTCTCATTCTCTCTATCTATTTCCGCATTTAATCTCATATGGTATCAGAGCACAAAGATCCTTTATGACGATGAAGAGAAGTAATGGAGGTGTGGTGAAGAACCACAAGGGAAGAAATGAAATATGTATGCCTTAAAGCTCTTATCCATTGGTATCTTTGGAACCATTGATTTGCTGGGCTCTGTTTCTTTTCTCATCATCCCTAAGCCCCATTTTTATTCTCTAAGTCATTATTAGTTTTGAAATAGACTCAAAATCGCATCTGTTTTGTTTTTAAAACCTTGGATGAATTTCTAGTTCCATTGGAATAGAAAAGGGAGATCCATTGTAGTTTTTGATTTATATTTGCGATTTGGGTGATTCAAAATAAGGGAACCATGTCTAAAAGATGCTTGATTTCAATAAATCAAAGAGTCTAGTGGCGTGATATATTGCTTTTACTTTCGTTTCTTCTTCTTCTCTAAAGGTGACAATGAAGAGAAAGAAATGTGTTTTTTTGGTGAAAAATCCATGAAGAAGAAAAAGAAGATGAGATCTCCTTTAGCATAATCCGTGGGTCTCTCCTTATACTCAGATCCATGATTAGCTTGGTGTCTCACTCTACTTTCTCATTCTCTTTAACCCATTTCTTATCTCCAAGTCACGGTTACTTTAAAAATGAACTCAAAAATTGCAACTTGCAGATTTTTTTTCAAACCTTGAACAGATTTTAGATTTCAATTGGAATAAAAATATGAAGTTCATTGTATTCTTTGGTCTATGGTTGCAATTTGAGTTATTTAAGAGAAGAAAATCACGCCTAAAGATACTTGATTAATATGGATTAAAGATCTAAGGTGTGATATATACTTTTATTTACCTTTTAATTTCAAAATGAACTTGAAAATTGCATCCTTGAATATTTAAAACCTTGAATGGATTCTGATTTCTATTAGAATGAAAGAATATGAAGTTCATTGCAAATTTTGTTTTGGATATGCGATTTAAGTCATTTTGAAAGAACCACACTTGAAAATGCTTGATTTCTATAGATTAAGGCATTTAAAGTTGTGGTAAATTCTAATTTGTTTTGTGACTCAAAAGAGAAGAGATCCTTGTTGAATCCGTGAACAAGATAACTTAAGGGATCCAATCCTTGAGGGAAAATCTTGATCTTGAGATCCTTGATGAATCCAATCCTTATTTGAGTCACTTGTTTAAAATAGCAAACGAAAAGAGAACCTTGGTTGATTTACAATAAAATGTAAAGTTTGACTTTGATGAATCCGAAAAATCCTTTTGCTTGTTTTAAATACCAAAGAAAAAGAGAACCTTGGTTGATTTTACAATGAAATGTAAATCTCAACCTTGTTGAATCCTAAAAACCCTTTGGTTAAAACCTTGGACCACTTCTAATTATTGAAGTATTTGTTTCTTGAGAATTTCCCTAAGGTGAAATGAGTCCGTGTGAAATCCTTACGGATAAGATACACCCAAGACCATTTTCACCCGGATAAAAAACCATGGCTCGCTTCTTGAAAGCATTAAAGACCATGGTCGTTTTCTTAAAATTGATGAACTTTGATAAGGCAAATTCTTTGTGAAATTTAGCCATAAATCATGGTTCGTCCCTTTAAATTCCGTTCAAAATAAAAGATGAATCTTAGTCTGATTTCCTTCTTATGAATGAGAAACACAATATGACTTTGGTTCATCTAAGTTTTGTTAAAGGATAGATTTTGGTCCGAATTTCCTATCTTTGTGATTTGAAAATTTCTAAGACCATAATTAAATCCTATCTCTCAAAAGAGAGTAAATTTCTCTATTGTGAAGAACCATAAAGAATTTATTTCTAACCTTTGTTTATGTGTTTTATTAGGTATGCCAATCAAAAAGGGAATTCGCAAAGCGTTGTAACAAACCCTTGTTGACCCTAGGAGAAATGGCAAAACCCCAAGAAGAAAAATGTTGAGGAAGATGCATGAACTCAGATCGATCGATCCAAGTTGCGGCTGAACCATTATGCATTGTCCAAGTTATCAACAAAAAGGAAGTACACTTTAACTTTCCATTCCTTTGAATATTTTTGATTCTTGTGAATTATTACTCTTATTTCTTTGCATTGCAAACCTATTTTGTTTAACCTTCTTAAACCCCCCACGGCAATTACTTACTGAATTTAAATCTTCTATGAAAGGTTTAAACAAGGAAAGCCGGGACTATTCTTGGTGAGAGAAGTGTTAAAGAAGAAGGGGTCACATAGAGAAGAAATGGAGTCAAGAAATTCTTGGAGCACAAATATTCATCAAATGGAGAAAGAAAAGTGTTACCCAAGAAAATTGCTATGAAGAATAGTTCACACTAAGCTTAGACATGTCAAGCCGTGAAGATTAGTTTCACACCAAGTTTGAAGAAGTCAAGCCGTGAAAAGTTAAATGCAAGCAGAAGCAAAAGACCAGACAAGAGGAAATCTAAGAAGGCCGGAGTGGCTCAAAGATATTCTTGAAGATCTTGGAAACTTGAAGACTTCATGCTACTATCATCCTTGACTCGACTATCCTCACCCATGGACGTTATGCTCTTTTCCTCATCATAGATTTTTTTTCCCAAGTGGTTTTTTCTATGATGAGGTTTTTACCGAGGTAACGCCTATGGGGTATCCAAGCTTAGCCTTTGTACCGATGGCTAAGCTTGAGGGGGAGTATTGAGATCAAGCACTATCATGGCCTCTACATCAACAGAAGGTAATCTGTACAAAATAAGGGCGTGCAAAACTCGGGTCTTGTACGGATCCGTACGTCCGTACAAACATGGATAATGCATGGTTCCGGTTCTAGAGGAAAGGCAAGAAAACATTATCAAAGGCTCGTGCAAAATTCGGGTTTGAGAAACGAGCTTGTGCAAAAGTCGTGTTAAAGTCCGAGATGTGCAAAAGCCGTGTTAAAATGTCTTCGGGAGCCTTATCCACGAAAACCTTATCCATTGGAGCCAAAAAGGAAGGACGGAGCCAACTTTCAAATTCAAATAAGGAATATGCCCTTTTGATGCTAACCTTATCCTAATGCTTTATGTAAAGTAGTTTGGCATTTTGTGAAGAGAAACCCTTTAGGGTTTCTCTATTTAAAGAGATGAAACTCCACATTTTTGTGGCTAAGCCCTTAGGGGCTGCCTCTATTACGAAATATCTTTTCTATTCTCTCTAGTTTCATGCTTAATCTCTTAGTCTCTTTAGCTTTTACATTGCATAATCTCCCATTCTCTTTTACTTGATTTAGCACAATCTCTCATTCTCCTTAGCTTATTTACACATTCAAATCTATCATTCTCTCTATCTATTTCCGCATTTAATCTCATAGCTACTGCACATTCATTGGAGGGAACTTAGTGACTTGGAAATCCAAGAAGCAAAAGGTCGTCTCATGCTCAAGTGCTGAAAGTGAGTATAGAGCAATGAAGAAGCTCACAAATGAGCTAGTATGGCTAAAGGCGCTTCTAAAGGATCTGGGAATTGAGAGCACAAGTCCCATTACCATGCATTGTGACAATCAAGCAGCAATTCACATTGCCACCAACTCAGTCTTCCATGAAAGAACCAAGCACATAGAAGTGGATTGCCACAAAGTCAGAGAGAAGATCATTGAAGGAGTAATCCTCCCATGCTACACAAGAAGCGAAGATCAGCTGTCTGACATATTCACCAAAGCCCCAAGTCTCAAGATTTGCAACCACATCTATAGCAAGCTTGGACTAGTCGATCTCACTCATCCTTGATCATACTTCTCCATTTCCAGAGACACTACAGTCTTTTCCTCACAAGGAGTTTTTCCCACCGGGTTTGTACTTGTGAGGTTTTTAATGAGGTAGTTGTGAGGATTTGTTTCTGGAAAATCAAACTGAGTCTCCACACTCACTCCGACTAAGTTTGAGGGGGAGTATTAATCAAGCAACAAATTCCCAATAAGGAATTCAGGCCCAACAAGAGAATTCAGGCCCAAGAAGAGAACTCTAACGGCTCTATTTTGAACTCTAACGGATCTATAACTATTCCCAACGGATAGATTAGAGTCTGAACTTCAAGATACGCTTATTTGTTTTTGCGTTTAAGATGTCTATATATATGTAATTCATTGTAACATTTTACAACTACTGAGATAATAAAATCTCATAAGAGATAGTAAAATCTCTCTATTCTCAATCTTTTTATTGTTCATTCAGCTACTCTCAATCTTGTTTCTAGCAAACTAAAACTCTGAATTCTAACATAGGGTATCGGGCTTATGGTTTTGACTCTGTGTTTAGGGTTTGTGGTTAAGGGTTTAGTGTTTAGGGTTTAAGGTTTAAGGTTTAGGATTTAGGGTTTAAGGTATAAAGTTTAGGGTTTAGGGTTTAGTGTTTTGGGCTTAGAGTTTAGGGTTTAGAGTTTAGGGTTTAGGGTTTAGTGTTTAGGGTTTAAGGTTTAAGGTTTAGGATTTAGGGTTTAAGGTATAAGGTTTGGGGTTTAGGGTTTAGGATTTAGGGTTTAGGGTTTAGAGTTTAGGGTTTAGGGTTTAGGGTTTAGGGTTTAAGGTTTAGTGTTTAAGGTTTAGGGTTTAGTGTTTAGGGTTTAGTGTTTAGGGTTTAAGGTTTATGGATTAGGGGTTAGGGTGTAGGGTTTAGGTTTTAGTATTTAGGGTATAGGATTTAGGGTTTTGGGCTTAGTGTTTAGGGTTTCGCATTTGGGGTTTGGGGTTTAGGCTTTTGGGTGTTTGGGTTTAGGATTTAGTGTTTAGGGGATTTAGAGTTTTGGGCTTAGGTTTAGGGTTTCGGGTTTAGGGTTTTGTGTTTGTGTTTAGGGTTTATGGTTTATGGTTTATTGTTTAGGGTTTAAGGTTTAGGATTTAGGGTTTAAGGTATAAGGTATAGGGTTAGGGTTTAGAGTTTAGGGTTTAAGAATTAGCGTTTCGGATATGGGATATAGGGTATGGGATTAAGGGTTTTATGCTTAGAGTTTAGGGTGTAAGGTTTAGGGTTTAGAGTTAAGGGTTCAGGGTTTTGGTTTAGGGTTTATGGTTTAGGATCTAGTGTTTAGGGTTCAGAGGTTAGAGTTTAGAGTTTAGGGTTTAGGGTTATGGGTTTAGGATTTAGGGTTTTGGGCTTAAGGTTTATGATTTAGGAGTTATGGTTTAATGTTTAAGGTTTAGGGTTTAGGGTTTCGGATTTAAGGTTTAGGGTTTAGAGTTGAGGGTTTAAAGTTTAGGATTTAGGGTTTAGTGTTTAGGGTTTAGGTGTTTGGGTTTGTGTTTAGGGTTTAGGGTTTAGGGTTTAGGGTTTAAAGTTTAGGATTCAGGGTTTCGAGTTTATGGTTTAAAGGTTTAGGGGTTAAGGTTTAGGGTTTAGGGTTCAGGGTTTAGGTTTCGGGGTTTGGGTTTAGGGTTTATGGTTTTGGGTTTATTGTTTAGGGTTTAAAGGTTAAGGTTTAAACTTTAGGGTTTAGGGTTTTAGGTTTAAGGTTAAGGATATAGGGGTTAAGGGTTAAGGTTTAAGTTTTAGGGTTTAGGGTTTAAATTTTATGGTTTAGGGTTTAGGGTATGGGATTTAGTGTTTTGGGCTTAGGGTTTAGGTTTGTGGATTAGGGTTTAGGATTTAGGGTTTAGAGTTTGAGGTTTAGGGTTTCAGGTTTAGGGTTTAATGTTTAGGGTTTAAGGTTTATGGATTAGTGGTTTGGGTTTAGGGTTGAAGTTTTAGGATTTAGGGTATTGGATTTAGGGTTTTTGGCTTAGGGTTTAGGGTTTGGGGTTTGGGGTTTAGAATTTTGGGTGTTTGGGATTAGGATTTAGAGTTTAAGGTTTAGGTGTAGGGTTTAGGATTTATGGATTAGGTGTTAGGGTTTAGGGTTTAAGTTTTAGGATTTAGGGTAGAGGATTTAGCGTTTTGGGCTTAGGGTTTAGGGTTAAGGATTTAGGGTTTAGTATTTCGGGTTTAGGTGTTTGGGTTTGTGTTTAGGGTTTAGGGTTTGGTTTTAGGGTTTATGGTTTAGCGTTTAGTGTTTATGATTTAAGGTTTAGGGGTTAGGATTTAGGGTTCAGGTTTTAGGTATTGGGGTTTGGGTATAAGGTTTAAGGTTTAGGGTTTAGGGTTTAGGGTGTAGGGTTTAGGATTTAGGGTTTAGGGTCTAGGGTTTAGGATTTAGGGTTTAAGGTTTGGGTGTAGGGTTTAGGATTTATGGATTAGGTGTTAGGGTTTAGGGTTTAAGTTTTAGGATTTAGGGTAGAGGATTTAGAGTTTTGGGCTTAGGGTTTAGGGTTTCGGGTTTATGGTTTTGACTTTGTGTTTAGGGTTTATGGTTTAGGGTTTAATGTTTAGGGTTTAGGGTTTAAGGTATAAGGTTTGGGGTTTAGGGTTTAGGGTTTAAAGTTTAGTGTTTAGAGTTTAGAGTTTAGGGTTTAGGGTTTAGGGTTTAAGGTTTAGTGTTTAAGGTTTAGGGTTAAGGGTTTAAGGTTTAAGGTTTAGGGTTTAGGGTTTAGGGTATTGGGATTAAGGTTTAGGGTTTAGGGTTTAAGAATTAGAGTTTAGGGTATGGGTTATTGTAGGATTTTACAGATTTGCAGCCAGAAAATATTTCAGAATTTTTTTCTTCTGTGAACAGTAACAACGAGAATGGGAGAATGGAAGAGAAAAGTTTTTTTCTTATCTTAACTTGTTATCTTTTATTGTACATCATTTACAAGCATATATCCACAATATAGAAGCCAAACATGTGGCTAAAATAAATTACCATGTGTGTAAAATGTCAGCCACAAACTCTCAAGTCTCAAAGTTTGACAAGTCAAACTGTGAGAGATCAAATTGAATTCTCTTCCCCTCAGACCAAACCGGTCTTCACTTCAACAACAGACCAATCAGGTCTTGTATTTCTTCCTATCCAGTCTTCACTTCATCATTCAATTCAACACTCCCCCTCAAGATTGGTTGGTGGAGGTCCAACAGACCCATCTTGTCATGAAGATCATCACATACCTTAGATGTTGTTGCTTTGGTGAAGACATCTGCTAGTTGATCAATGCTTCGCACAAATGTTGGCAAAATAACTCCAGCTTCAGTTTTCTCTCTCACATAGTGACAATCCACTTCAATATGCTTTGTTCTCTCATGGAACACAGAATTAGAGGCAATATGGATGGCAGCTTGATTATCACAATAAAGAGTTATAGGGTCAGATGATTCAATTCCTAGATCCTTGAGGAGAGCCTTTATCCAAACTAACTACTTAGTTGTGTTTGCCATTGCTCGGTTACTCAGCCACTCACTTGATCTAGAGACCACCTCTGCTTCTTACTCCTCCATGTAACCAGGTTTCCACCAACAAATGTACAATACCCAGTTGTTGATTTTCGATCAGCCTTATCTCCTGCCCAATCAGCATCATAATACCCAACAATATCAATGGAGTTATTTGTAACCCATCCAAATACCTTTTCGTTGTGCCTTTTTAAGTATCCGAGGATCGCGGTCAACCATTCCCCAATGATGTTTGCTTGGAGCTTGCATATGTTGACTTACTTGATTTCTTGCAAATGAAATATCAGGTCTAGTGATAGTCAAGTAAATCAGCCTTCCAACCAGCCTTTGATATTGCTTAACTTCCATAAGCTGCTCCCCCTCGAGGACATATCTTATAATTATCCTCAATGGGGAGTCTTTGCGGTTTTACTCCAAGCTTCCCTGTCTCTTCAAGCAAATCAAGAGTATATTTCCTTTGGGACAGAAATATTCCATTATTAAATTTGCATACCTCAATCCCAAGGAAATACTTCAGTTCACCAAGGTCTTTAATATCAAATGATTCCTTTAGTAAGCTCTTCGTTCTCTTAATTCCCTCAGCATCATCACCTGTGACAATAATATCATCTACATAGACCAGCACTGCAACAATTCCATTCTCTCCTTTAGTTGTAAATAAAGTGTGGTCTGCCTCTGATTTTATAAAACCATTCTCAAGCAAACATCCACTAAGCTTGTGATACCAAGCCCTAGGTGATTGCTTGAGACCATAAATTGCTTTCTTAAGTTTGCAAACCTTGTTATCACCCATACTAACACCTTCAGGAGGAACCGTATACCTCTTCCTTCAAATCTCCTTGAAGAAATGCATTTTTCACATCCCATTTGCCATATGTTCCAATGTAAATTAGTAGCAATAGAGAGGAGAACTGCGTCTTGAATGAAGCTTAGCTCTTGGCGCAAAAAGTTTCGATTGTAATCCACTCCATGCTTACGTGTATAACCCTTGGCCACTAACCTCGCCTTGTATCTCTCTATTTCCCAGTGCTAGTATATTTGATGGTGTAAACCCACCTATAACCAACCAGTTTCTTCTCTTTAGGTTTGTTAACCTCATCCCATGTCTCATTC